>JAPKID020001494.1:2214-14694 GCA_026931265.2 Tropidonophis doriae
TCCCTTCCTGAATAAATTTCTATGTCATTATCATACACTTCATACCATGTTTCCCTTAAAATAAGACTCCTGAAATAAGTGCTTGGCCTTATTTTTGTGGAGGTCTTATTATTTTTGAGGTGCAGGAGCCAGTGAGCCTGAAAATCTCATGACTGCTGCTGTGTTGCAATATTTTCAGGGGAGGGCTTATTTTAGCACATGTGCTCAAAAGCCCTTATTAGCCTGGGAGGTCTTATTTTCAGGGAAATAGGGTAACTATTAGGTGCCGAAAGTAATGAAGAAAACGTAGTTCCCAGGTACATATTATAACTTTCAGTTATTTGCAGTCTGACCACTACTTCTAACCAACTGTTTAAAACAAAACAACACCTGGTTTAATGTTCTGTATAAATTCAGGAAATCTATAAAGAAAATATGTTACATTATGTAAGAAAATAAGGCACATCACAACATCACAAACTCTAGCTTCCAATAGGTGTTAAAGTATACAGTGTATAGATTTGAAACAGAACTGTCCCATTGCACTGTAGAGGAAGGAGCATCACAGGCTGCTAATTTTAACAGATTCTCTCCTATTCAAATTCATATGACTAAGAATTATTGGTTATGAAAAGTTTAGTTTAAAAAGAAAACATCATGCAGGGAAAAATGGTAATTGGCAGTATCAGTTGACACCAAACAAGACTAAGGATGGCTGATGATTAGCCAGTCTAATTTAACTCAGCAACATTAAAGAAATAATAGCTGATGTCACATTTGATGAAGGATTGAGATAAACTGGAGGTTTTTACAAAGACTTGTCAAAAAATAACATCCATAACACACAAGCACCATATTAATTGTTGTGCCTTTCCAACACATCTTGTATTATCTGGTCAATACAAAGAAATTGTTTTAATTAAAATTTTAATGGTAATTACAAAGGTTTCAGGGGTTTTAGCATTGATTTTAGCACAAGGATAATTTAATTTGGTTTTAATATTTGTATTTTGTATATTGTCGTATTTATTAGATTTTAATTTCCTGTGCACCGCCCCGAGTCCCCATGGGGGAGAGGGGTGGTCTATAAATTTAATAAAATAAAATAATAAATAAAATAAATAATACTCTTGTGTAGTTTGGCAAGCAACAATGTGTGCATGTGTATAATGCTTAAATAACTGTAATTAATAACATTAAAAGATTAATAATCTATGTGTTCTCTTGAGTTTTTCATTACTACATACGTAAGATCCCAAAATTCATATAGGAAGCAAATAGAGGATGTCTGAATTTTCAGCTGGCAAACCTCTTTAAAAACATTCTTTTTTTGAAGAATTATCTAATCCACATCAGATTTAAAAAATGAAGACTCACATGATGGGAGCATAAATCTTTAAACATACCCATCTTCAATACAAGCTACTTGGTCATAATCTTCTCCACTACAGTGAAATGGACTGCATTTCTATATTGCAATAGTTCTTCCTAAATTTGCAGTTATGCCAATTAATTATTTGATTTTATGACAAACTAGGTTTGAAGCACTTTTTTCAGCAATAATGTAAGTGGTCACCAACAACTGGGCAGGACAAAGCAGGACTGCTGAGAGTTAACAATACCTGTTAGTTTCCAGATGGGATGAATTTACAGCATTCAGGAGAGGAAATTATTTTATGCAGACCATTAGCAGGCAACAAGTTTTGCGAGAGATAATTTGAAGAAGCCTGGTTGCTGTGTGAAAGCAGCCAACAGCCGTTTAATTGGAGCTTAAAAAGAAGCCTAAAATATCTGAGGTTGTCCCTTGTGTTTTTTGTTAAATTTTGTTGACAAAGGAGATTTGAATGGATTCAGTTACACAACTATTAGTTAACGAAGACCAGGATTGCTGCAAATCACTCCAAATGGAGTTTAGATTGGTACATCTAGACGGCACTGCATTGTAGATGGTAGAACTTGCAGGGTGCTTTTTTCTTACAATCTTTCAGTCCAATTTATTTCCCTAGTAAAGCTGTCGTGTACATCTCTTGAGGTTTAGAGAAGGAAGAGAGCAGGCAATCCAGAAATTGCCTGATTTACTCATGTGACTCATGTGAAGCAGATTTTAACTGTTGTCTGGGGGAAAAAACTCAGAAAAAAATTGTTTTGCGCACTAAAATTTGGAAAATGATTGTCCAAACCTTAAGTAGGCTGACCTGCAAGACGTCCTGCACCATCTGAATGAATATCAAGATGATTTTCAGATTATAATACTGCAAATGTAGTTGTGTTTATTTGCCAGTCCTGAAAATTCTTAATATTTGAAATAGATAGGACAATCTAATACTGTCCTATTAATAGGTATCTTTTAATTAATTAATATTGTTGTTGTTGTAAGAAGATACCTCTGTCTGCTTTGATCTTTGTTCTGTAGTTTTAAGAAAGTGAGCATACACATTGGTGTTATTTTTACAGTATATAGAATAAAAGTATAGTAGTCAAGTAGTACATAAAATGTATACCATTTGGAAAAGTTTATGTTTATGAGGGGAGAAATTGCTTCTCTTACAAGAGAAGCAATTTCATTCAATGAGGATAAAAACTCAGTGAAATAGCAAAAATGGAGTAGTTTGGAAAAATCATCTATTGGGAAACTATCCAAAACTCTGCTCTCTCCAAAGCACAATTAGCCATTATGTAAAATAAGACACGAGATGACTTTGACTCTATCATGATATTGGGATTACTTGCCCTCCCCAATGGAACATACATCCAGCCCACTTTTACTCAATACCTGATTTACTATTGATTGCAAATGTAGGTTGGGAAACCAAGGGCATGAAAGACATCAGCTTCCCCAGTCACAACTTGAGGCTCAGAAGACCTGTATGCATATATTCATTCTTCTGGAAGCAGAAGAAGAGGAAGCAGATGTTCATTCTTCTGGAAGCAGAAAGTGCACAAACCCATCTGTGGGAATCTCTAAGCAGTCAGCATTTGGAGCTGGTTTCAGTGATACCTTACCATCAGGTAATATTTGGTTCTATAGGAGCGCAATAATGTATGTCCTAAAATAGATGAAGAAGTCCTTGTATCAGGTATGACTCACTGACCTTAGCTTGTCAGGCCTTTGATCACTTAATGTCACTTCTCTTTAATAGGACTTGGTACCCAGAATAAAACACTGCTGCAGCTGTTTGAATAATTACATGACTCTTAAATGATATAATCTATGAATTAACTACCCTTGCCCAAACATTATTCTTTTTAAAATAATTAGATTGCTTAGATATGTGGAAGAGCCTGATCGCAATCTCTTCACAAACATATAACTAAACTAAACTAAACTAAACAAACATATAAAACTTGCATTCTGGTTTTAAGTCTGTAGCTGCTTTTATCCCTTTCTATACATGTTATTATTAATTGTGGAAAAGAGGGAGCAGGAGTAACCCAAATGCAACTGCGGTATAGGAAAACCTATGATCGTCTTTTAATTTTCATTGCATACAAATGAGCCACATGTGACTGAATGACTTGCCCTCTAAGTGACAACTAATTCTCTTTCCCTTTTTCTTCCACTAAATTATTTTGCTTGAATAATAAATATGAGCTAGGGGGTTAATAGAACAGAGCACCTGAAACAATTGGTTTCCAGGGCAACCAGATTTTAATTTTTTTTACTTATTTCTCCATGTTTTCTCCCAACCCCACACTCTTTCTTGGATAGATGGCTAAGATTTTAAAGTCTTCCTGTATAAATCTTGAAATCCTTAAATAGGTTTGTAAGTAACCAGACATAGTTTGAAAATTAATGTTAAATTTAACTAGGGAAACCTAGATTTAAAACTGAATGGGAAACAGGAACTGTACAATTTTAGGTGAGCATTCTATCCTCTCCAAAAATAGTGCAAATATAATGGACTATAATTCCCATGTGAAATGAGATATAAATTGTACAGAAGGATGTACCTAGGATATATTCAGGTAATTTCAGAGAAACCAGTGCCCATAAATGGTTTGATGCTAGGAAATGCTTTGTGGCTTTTTAAAGCCATTATTATTACCAGAAAATAAGATTAAAATGTTGCCTTGTTACTGTATGTAGTTATTTTCAGTAAAGATACCCTCAACTTGAGATGGAATCTTAATGACTGTATATATTACATTATGTAAAGTTGCCATTGCTGCTTCTGCAGTATATAGTTTTTTTAACTCATTAGTCCTTTATTTTATACTAGCTAGGGTTGACTCAGCTTAGTTTCTGTGATTAACCGAAGGGCTGCTATCTTCTAAGGCCAATAAATCTTTACAGTAGTCTAAATCCCTTATGTATTAAAGGACAATTAGATGACTCTTTACAGTCCCATTTGTATGCCTTTTTGACTGTAGGAAATTACTCCTGTGAATCATTTAATTCTAAGCCAGAAATGCCTAGTTCCACTACACAAAATAGCTGACAGAAAGTATGTAGACAATTTTTAACAATAATTTAAAGGAAACTGATTTTTTTCTGAACAATCCCACTGAGGCGATTTATTTAGAAGTAAACAACCTTCCTTTACCAGATATAATATTTTCTTAGGAGGAGCTTAGCTTAGCAAAGATGACTAAGGGACTGCCAAAAATTAAAGCATGGGTTGTATAGTACTTAAATGGCCAAGAATACTATATTAATTACATTAAGAAGATCTGCCCTCATAGAATTTTTGATTCCAGCAAATATCCAGGAATCTAAAAATTGCCCGAGGAATATAGAGTGTCATTTCTAAACTGGTCTAGAAGCATTTCCACTCCCAAAGTCATTTGAGAGCTGAGTTGAGCTAAAATCTCATCTCTCATTTTATCTCAGTTCTTTCATAAACTAAGAGGATTGATGAGATCCATGAGAGGGGGGAGATTACAAACATGCAATCCGGTCTAAGGGGCAGCAGACTATGGCATGAAGAGCTCCCAGCTCCCTCTAAAATCCCATTAGGTTCATTCGTTGCTGGAAACAGATCAATCTAATTGACCAGCCTCCCTGCAGTGGATAATGGCACCAAAGAATCTTATGGTAATCAAGTATGATCCAACCTTGACAAGAGAGACAGTAAAAATTCCCGCAATTGAACTTCATATAGTCACTATCTAATGCAGAGCATAGCTGGCTGGAGAATTCTGGGAGTTGAAGTCCACAAGTCTTAAAGTTGTCAAGTTTGGAGACTTCTGATCTAACGGAATGCATAGATGAGGGAATCTTGCTTATTTTTTACTTTTCCTTCTTGTACTATTTATGGATGAATTATTCTACTTTATGTCTTCTGCCTTATTTGTGTATTTACTATTCATCTGAAATCTTGGCATATTAAAATATAATAAAAGAGCAATTAATATTTGTGCTGTTATGGCTACATAGAAAAATGGTATGCATAGTAGAAAAAATTCTTCCTACAAATTACTGTTAATAAACTAAACTAAAGTAGTAATAATAATAGTACAATGTGTTAGGAATAATTGAGCCTTAGATGTCAAACTCAGATATCTGAAAAAATTATCTCAATGATCATTCAAAAAACAGGAGCAAAATACTAATCCAAGCAATATCTCCAAAAAATTCACAGCCCCCCAATTAAAAAAAGAACTGTCCTGAGTCTGAGAATGCATTCTTCCTTGCACTGCCAGATTGTACCTCCTCTCCATAAAGTATATTTACTAAAATTTACTGGCTGTCTTCTAACTCTTTCCATACTATTGTGTCACCTTTCCTTTGCCCCTATTTTTCACTTCTGTTTTTCATTCCTTTTCTTATCATAGTTCAGTTTGCCTTTCTGGCGCCATTCCCCTTTCCTAGCTGACCTGGGTCTCTCCTTTGACCCTTTCTTTATTTTATTTTCATTATTATATTTTAACTCTGATCCTTAAATTTCTGCCACTCTTACTTTTAATGCATGTTTACCACTCTGCAATAAGCAGGCACTTGAGTTCATGTCTCTACTTTACTCTCTCCTACTTGTAAACTCCTATTTCTCCTGATTCTCATAAGCAAAACAATCTCCTAACCCTGAGACCTAGTTTGGTGTAGTGGTTTAAGGTACCAGGTTAGAAACTGGAGGACCATGATTTCTAGCTGTATTACGGCCCAAGTTGGCTATAAACCAACCTGGGCCACTCATTCTTATCTGCTTTGAGAAGCAGACAAGAGCAAATAACTTCTAAAATCTTGCCAAGAAAATTGCAGGAATTTGCCCAGGCAGTCACAGGAGTCAACACTGATTTGAAAGCACCAAAAGAAAAAAAGAAAAGACCATAACTCTGTCACATCCATGGTGCTCCAGATAAAACATATAGAATTTATAATATGACAAAGCTTTGCATGATTCTTAGAATGTGCTTGCCTCTTCATTTCCAGACCTTGTTCCCTTTGCAATAGTGGGAGGGAGGGGTATTAGACAAAACAATACAAATGGCAGTTTTGCTTGCCCATAAATGTCATTCTCCTTACAATTGTTCATAGTCCAAAACCATGAAGAGACTTCTATGTATTTATTTTGTATGGTCAAGACTCTGGGCAGTGTAGAATAATGAAGAAAGAAAATAGTGAAACATCTTGAAAATGCAAAAGCCACACCTTCCCCCAATCTAACTCAAGGCTTAGAGAAAGAGGTTTTAACTGTACATTTAAATGAAGCCAGAGTAGGAATGGTGTTTTAGAAGAAGCAAAGAAACTTTGCATTCAAATTTTGACTCTCCATGCAACAACATTGAACAAAGTGGAGGCAGGAAGCCCTACATGAAACGTTTAGAAGAAGTCAAAATGCATAATCCTGCCTCTTTATATCATCTGTCACCTTCACACTGATTGATTTAATGTGATTGGTAAAGTTACTCGTTATCCTTTTTTCATAGCCATTAAAATCTCAATGAAAAATCCTTTGGTGCAATAAAGAACCTTAAAACATGTTTCTTGGTAAATGATTTTATTTTGTTTCACAATATTTTAGGTTTAAAATATTAAAATAAATATTTGAATAGAACAAAAGTAAAATAAATTTAGTTACCATTTAGTTACACACACACACACACACACTCCCTCTCCCTCTTTTTCTCTCTCCCTCTCGTCTCTCCTGACATATAAAATATGGTGAGAAATAGGGTATTGTACTTTTTTTCTTTTACATCACTGCTCACTGAAACAATAACCCATTAGCAATGTAGCTTGCTGTAAATGGATTGCAAAGCTGTCCCTTTGGTGAATTATAGCAGTCTTTCAAGAAGTAAGAAGTAAAGTTGCAGCAATTTTCCATGCCTTTAATTTTACTGTCACAAATGTATATAAGAGCTGTGTTCTGGAATGGATGGATTTCACGAGGGGAGGGGGGAAGTTTGTATACTAATGGCCAAAAGTAAGTCTTGGCAATGTGATTTTAAACTAATTATTAGCAGAGTGAAAGGTGTCATGGATAGTGCACTCTGCATGACAGGATATCATCTCATTAAAGATATATAGACCACTCACAATCCATTCACATGTAAGCACATTTGTGTCTCATGGATTTGAATGAAAGACATTATAAAGTTTGTGATGACACATGTCATCGTCTGCCTTGGGAGCTGTTCCAATTTGCACAAGCAACTAATTTACAGTCAAGCTCTTTTCTGGAGTTTTCACTGCCACCTATCCCTATTAGCCAGATTCTCTTAGCCAGAGCAGAACAGCCAGTCACCTTTATTTCTTAAATTTTGGTATGCATGGTGAAAGGTGACAGAGCACAAAGCCACAGGGGGTCTATGGGATACCAGTCAGGCCACAGAGCTGTCTAATGTTTAAATGAGTTGATTAAACAGAGGAAAAAGAAAAGGAGCTAGCAAAAAACACAAATATTTAAAACATACTGAGCAAAATTTTGTACACAAAATACTATTATTTTCTCCTAATTATTTTACATCTAATCATGTACACTTCTCCGACTAAATGTATATGTGTGCATGTGTGATATGGACACATAAGAGTCAGTCTAGCTCTCTCAATGCCCATTTATGTGCTTGTTCAACTTTGTTCAGCATAACTCTCTATTATTATTATAATTGATACCTCATAACATTCTCTAAGGCATTTTTCAGAATAATTTTGTTAAATATTACAATTAAAATGATAAAAAACTAAAAACGAAAACAAACTAAAAACTGAAAGAATAAATATAAAAAGTGCAGAAAAGAAAAAAGAAAGAAAAATAGGAAAAAATGAAAAAATGAATATAATAAAAAGAAAGGAAATGCATAAAGAAATTAATTTCCCTTTGCCATAACAAGTATCAAAAAATTAGTAACATCATCTTTTCTTAAAATGCAACAAATGATCTCTTCCTCCCATATCTCATTTCTTATTTCTAAAGAAAACTGTAAGGCCTTGTTATTCAGTCTTGGTCAGCAAGAGTCCATTAAGGCTTATCAGAGATAGTAATGTATCTATTTTAATCTTGATCAAATAGATCAACTTAATATTCCATCCCTTCACTGTTGCTTTTAATCCTCTCAAATAATGTCCCAGAGACAGATTCTTCCTTTTCCTTTATGTCTTCTCACTAATTTTTTTTACAACAAATTTCTTTTGCAAATGCAATATACAAAAGTTCTAGATTGCCATGTGCTCATAAGCAATGGCATCTCTGACATTTGGTTATAGATTAAAATCATGCAAACATGCAATACATTTATTCCATTTGGAAGTGGATAAGATTTAAATCAAATATTAACTAATGTTAAAATCAAATATTAACAAATGATCTTCCTTGATCAGCAAAACAGATCTGGCAAAGTATTCTTAATGGGCCTCAGCTTTTATTTTGCTTCTTCCCAATTTGATTTTTCTCTGTGCAGAGTAAAACTGTTCAGAATATCAAGTAATAGCTAAGAGACAACTGTAAAAGCTCAGAATTTCCCCAGGCATACTATAATCTTTCATAAATGCCATGTCCAATTAATGTTTCTCCACTCACTTTGGTAAGTGAAGTGGACAGTAGCACATTGTACTATGAATCATTTAATTTGCACCAGAGTCTGGGTTTCATTCCTTTTTCTTTAACAAAATCCTACTTATTTTTTCCTCAAATTGCATTTCATCTGCAAAATTAATAAAACTGGTACAGCTTGATCCTGAAGATTGATATGTTGGCTATCAGTTAGTATGCTAGCCTAACATGCTCAAAGATAGACAGGAACAAGCTATTTAGAATAAGGATGCTGCCAATTTCAGAAGAATGAGTTACAGCTGGACCGTTTTCTCAAAAAAATATTTCCTAGTTTGGAACAGAAATTAATTCTGTAAATTTGCAGGTAGAATTTGTTTGTGCTAGTGAAAAATAGTCCTGACTTTGCAAAATTGAATACTTAATTTTTAGTAAACTCTTTCATCAAATCTAAAGTTTTCAAAACATCTTCCATATTGTTCCAAAGATTTCTTCTTCTCTCTTTAGGCTCAATGAGTTTCATGGAATAGAGCTAGCAAATGAAATCTTTTCCATTTCCAGCAAAAGGGACATAAATGTTAACTTTACTTTTGATGAAACATGTAACACCTTCAGTGAAGTATTTTAAAAAACACAAGTGGCTTTATAGATTCATGAGCAGAAACATTGAACGAATTTCATACGCATAGATTTTTGATTCTTACTAATTATCTAACAAGATGAACTATTTAAGTAACTTATTGTTAATTTTGTATTTTGTATTTTGTTTAAACACATTTTCTAATTTCTTGCATATCAGTATTGTGGTGGTTGGCCCCAAAGGTTATATAAACATTCAAAATGTATAAATATTTACACATTTGTATAGATAGTAATAACAATTATATTTAAATTTAGAATGTATTTAGAAAGGGGCTATAGGTAAGTTTTGAATGCCCTGTCCTTAATTGAACAGATATATTTCTATTCTCACTGGCTTATCTCTGTACGTATGTATGTATGTATGCATGTCTATCTATCCATTCATCCATCTATCCATTCATCCATACTATACTATCTGTCCTTTACTTTTCTGACTATTTTATTTTCTACCTCATTGAGGTAGAGGACACACAGTGAACCCAGTAAAACAAGTTTGTTTTTGCCACTAGTATCTCTCAGATTCCTCCATAAGGCAAGTCAAAAATAGCAATAGAAATAGCACTTAGATCTATATATCACTTTAAGCACTCTCTAAGTGGTTTACGGAATCAGCATATTGCCTTCAACAATCTGGATTCTCATTTTACTGACCTTGGAAGGATGGAAGGCTGAGTCAATCTTGAACTAGTAAGAACTGAACTTATGGCAGTGGGCAGAGTTAGCATGCAATACTGCATTCTAACTACTGTGCCATTATGGTTCCTGAGGAAAGATTTTGAAATACATGGTTTTAGTGCATCACATGCTGTGTGTCGAAAATGAGGTAGAGAATTAGGCCAGAGAACAAAATTATCAGAAAACTAGAGGGCAGGCAGCCCTTTAAACTATCAGGTTTTGAAAGATATCAGGGTGAATTTAAATGGTCTGGAAAAAAATGATGGATTGTAACCAAATTTCACTTAAGCAATTTAAATGAGAAACACATCAAGAGGTTTCTAATGCAAAAGGAAAAGGTTTTAGGTTTTTCTTCTTGTTGAAATAGCATTTTGACTATTTTGTGTGACTATTCTCTCTATAATTTAACATTAACATCAGTCATTTTTAAACTGTTTCATGAAAATCAAAATGGATTTAGGGAAGAGATGTCACCCTTTGTTCTGAACAAAAATGTGCACACTGAATGAATAAACTATAAAAGCCAAACTATTGTTGCAGTCTTCTGATTATTTAATGAGGTAAAGAGAGAATCAATTTCTAAAATGACACCAAACAATGAATATTAGAGAAATCAAATTAAAAAGCAATTTGGCTGTTTTCTAATACTTCACCTGCAATTTTACTTGCTTGATTGTTTGCCTTAAAAGCACGAAGAATAAACCCCAGATGCAATTGAAGGTCTTCTCTCTGCCTTCTTATTCAGCACTAGATTTCTTTCATGCAGCCCATTAATAAGAAAATTATTCTTAAAAGAAGCCTGGGAAACTGGTTAGACTTTTTTAAAAAATACAGCTTCACTTTACCATTTGAATTAAATCTTTTCTTCAGTTTTTAGTAAAACGGAGCATCTTCTTATCATTAGTTTCCAAAATATATCCTCTGATAGGAAGAATCTTTTCATTAACAAAACTCAAAGCTTATTTAAATCATATTTCATTTAGAGAAAAATGTGTCCTCCAGCTCTTAACTCATGAATTCAAGCAATAAGGATCATTCCCTTGGTTCATCCCAAATCTACAAACACCTACGTGATTGTTTTTCCTTCCATACTGTTAGAGAGGATCAAGCTTTTCATACCATATAGACAGTGGTGGGATTCAAATAAATTAACAACCAGTTCTTTGCCCTAATGATGTCTTCCGACAACCAGTTTGCCAAATTGCTCAGAAGGTTATCAACCTGTTTTCCCTAAGTGATGCAAACTGGCTGAATCCCACCACTGCATATAGACAAAGACATAGGTACTATATCTATACTGTACATAAATACATTATAACATTACGAGTGACATATTCTGTGTGGGCAGTAGAATATACTTCTCTCCAAGTTAAGCTTTCTCATAATACTATTACTATATTTTTCAGAGTATAAAAAGATGCGCCAAGATTTTGAAGAAGCAAATAAAAAAAAGTTTTTGCAGTCTGCAAACCTCCCTAAAATCCCCCCCCCCTTTTTTCTCCAAAAAAGGAATGCAAAGCCTTTAGGATGCTTGTAGAGTGCTCCTCCCGAGGGGCGGGGGGGAAGCAAAAAATGGCCATTTTTTGTGTGAAAATGGGCTCATTTTTTGGCCAAAAAAAGTCCACGCATAGCCTTTAGGCTATATATAGAGAGAGAGTGCTCCTGGGGGCTAGAGGGGGCAAAAATGAGCAAAACCTGGCCCGTTTTTCGCTCATTTTTGCCCTCCCCAGCCCCCAGAAGCACTCTGGAAGCCTCCTAAAGGCCAAAATGCATGGCCATTTTGGTGAAGGGGACAGGGTTTCAGGAGGCCAAAAATGCTGTATTCAATGTATAAGTTGCACCCAGATTTTCACTCTCTGTTCTGAGGGAAAAAGGTGTGTCTTATACTACGAAAAATATGGTATTTTACCTGCCAGTGAAATCATTAATAAACTCCTGGCATCTAAAGTCTACTTTTTCAAAGAACTAATAGCCAGGCATTTTGTTATTTTTTTATTACTGCGTTCCAGGTAAAAAGGAATTAAATTCAATTTAACATCAACAAATAGAAAAAGGAAGGCATAGATCCATCCCTGATAAGCAATTATAGGCCGATTTCCCTTTTTAACGCAGATTATTTATTTATTTATTTATTTTATTATATTTTTATACCGCCCCCTCTCCCCTCGGGGACTCGGGGTGGTGTACAGGAATTTAAAAACATATAAAACATACAAATATACAGTAAAATTATGATTAAATTCAATAAACTATCCTG
>JAPKID020001495.1:0-14692 GCA_026931265.2 Tropidonophis doriae
TAGATAGATAGATAGATGATGATGATGATAGATAGATAGATTATAGATAGATAGATAGATAGATAGATAGATAGATAGATAGATAGATAGATAGATAGATAGTATTATGAGCTGATCAATAAATTAAATTAGAGAGAGACAGACAGATAGACAGATAGACAGACAGATAGATATAAAAGCAGAACACATCTTTATGTAAGAATTGTTGAGTCAACTTATGTAAAAGACCAACAAAAATCCCCCTTTTTAAACTTTGTTTCTCACGTTTTCTTAACATTAACAAGCAATTTAGGTGAAAAACAAGGAAAGTGGCATTTTCCATCACAAAGGAAAAACATGAAGTTCATAAAGGTCTGTTCAATCTTAAACTCCGGGAGCAACTTTTCCAATTAGGCAGTGACACAACGAGAGATGTTACATTGACAGCTATTAATTTGCATGCCATTTTCTTTGGAAATAGGGCATGTCTAGTTTTGGGGGTTTGATTTTATTATTTTTTAAATGTGTTCGGTGATCTCTCAGGCTCCACCATGGTGATATGAAAGGCCTGGCTAGGTGGGAATATCTATTTTTGTGCAACTGCCTTGCTCACGTATATTATGAGATAAATATAAATTACATGTTTAAAGTTTTACTTTAAAAAAAAGCAGGGTGATGTAGTCTCCTATTGTGTGATTGAATGTATTTTTATTCTCCTTATGTACACTGAGAGCATAGGCACTAAAGACAAATTCTTTGTGTGTCCAATCACACTTAGCCAAAAAAGAATTCTCTCCAGAACCAAAAAGCCTACAAACTTGAAATTTGGCACGTATGTTCCTCTAGGCTTCTAGGTGCTCGCTAAGAAAGGATTTGTGGAAATGACTATCAGATTGTTAGTATTTCTTATACAGTAATTAACACGCTCTGATGCTAAGAAGTTCTACTCCCCCTCCCCACCTGAAAAGAACTCTCTTCCAACTGCCAGTTGCCTCACATTCCGTTACCTAAGTTCAAACTGGCAGGCGTTCCACTCCTTCACTCAGGAGCAGTCCGGGGCTCCTTACAATACTAAATGTCAGTACCTCACCAAGATGTCTACGCCTTCCACCTATGGAATTGCTTCTGGATTCACAGTGGCTGGAGCGATATTCCCTTATGTGTTTCAATCACTGACCACCACTGACCCAATTTCTCCTGCATAGCCCAATCACATGGTTTTGTTGTGAAGCACAGGTATCCAGCTAGCAGTTAATATTGTTATGGTTTTTGATGTTAAGCCAAACATCATCTCTCTCCTTCTTATGGAGATCCTGTCCTTTCTTTCTTTCTACAAAATTCAGGCAAAGTCTTGTTGACCCAAAGGATCTACTCAGGTAGAAACGCCTTTGTTTTCTTCTCTCTCTGTCTCTGTCTCTACACACACACACACACAGACACAGACACACAGACACACACACACACACACACACCTGAGATAACAGGACTAGGTAGAACGTGAGGAGGATACAGAGCAGTACCCTGTTGGCATTTAGACAAGGAAAAGGGATTAACTTTTATTAAATAACTTAAAAGAGGTTGCAAAGAGGTTCCCTCAAATATTAGAATTGATCCAAAAGCTGTCAGCCCTATCTTCCTCTGTCCCTAAATATGCACTCATAAATCTGTCAGTTTGACAGATGGAGCCTTGATTGGGAGGGCGACAAGTCTCCCTTGATCTATCTTTCCACTCACACCTCCCAAATACCTCTATCCTCAGTTCTCCCCTACCTCCAGAATACAATCTCAGACTCAATTCCCTCGGCCACCGTGCTTTCATGGACAGTTCTAATAACCAGGCATCACATAAGCGCTAGAAGTCTTTTGCTGATTAGGGAGGTATATAAATCAATCAAGCTCATAGGCGCCGCAACTGATTCAGAGCAATTGTGAGGTTGGTGGTATGACAGCTCTTTTTTAGATCTTCAGGGGTTTTCCCCCCAAAAATCCCCTCAAACCAGTGCTTGTTTCAAATATTTTGGATCAGAAATCAGTCATGACTTAACAACTGGTCCTTACATTTGTTGACTGTTGCAGCACCCCTATGGTCACATGATCAAAGTTTTGGGTGGTGGCAACTGGCATGTCTTTACAATGGTTGGCGTGTCCCAGGGTCATGTGATCAGCATTTGCAACTTTCCCAGCTGGCTTCTATTGTGTCCCACCAGCAGTCAATGGAGCTGGTGGCAGACTTGGACAGTGAGAAGGTTGGGGAGGAACAGGGGTCTGGGGTCCTGGAGTCTGGGGAAGGCTCTGAGGAGGGCTCTGTGTCAGAAGCAGAGATGGGACCAGGGCCATCTGACAGTTATCAGCTGGCTTTGGAGTCGGAAATCAGTTGGGCAGAAGAACAGCTGGAGCCTGTTCCCAATGTGCGCATGCACAGAGCTGCCAGGAGAAAGGAAGAGTTGAGGAACAAGGGCCAATTAGGAATAAAGGGTGGACAGTGAATGGCCCCTCCCATAGGAAATGAAGAGGAGTGAAAGGGAAGGGGAGTTTTCAGGAGACAATTGGTTCACTTAATTAATGTGAAGATTCGTTCGTGACTCTCAGAGATTCCTTGCCAAGTATTTTCTTGTACAGTGTTGCGTTCGGAAGATATCGGCCTGGCAGCTGCCCATTTTAACATGGGATTTTAGTTTTTGTATGACCTTTTCTTACTGTTGGCTGTACACCACCCTGAATCCCGAAAGGGAGATAGGGCGGTATGTAAATTCAATAAATCTCAATCTCAAGCCTGATAAAGTCTGTGGTTGTAAATTCACCCTTGAAAGACTGTTTGCCTGGACTTTGCTGGCTGTGAATGAGAGGAATTCACATGAGCTTCATCAAAAGGGGTTTTGTCGGGAAAAGGAATCTGTGTCGTGATTTTGAGATGCCTAGGTCAGAACAGCTTCTGACAACTAAGGGTGAATCGAGGGGAGGCCAAATTTGCTTAATGACTGCATGATTTACTCAGCAACTGCAGCGATTTGCTGAACAACCATGCCAAAAAGAAGTTGCAAAATGAAGTGCGAATCACTTAGCAACGGAAATTCTAATTCCAATTGTGGTTCTACAGTAAGTTGAACCCTACCAGGACTGAATCTTAAAAACTGACTCTTAAACATGAAATCTCCCGTTGTTTCTTCCTTCGGCATAGAAACAGGCAGACTGCCCTGTTCAATTGGACAAAAATCCCAGGAAGAAGCAAAAGAAACCACATTGTGAAAGCCTCCCTAGCTTGCCTGCCCACTCCCAGGGACGATGTAAAGTTGTAAAGCTGGGTAATTGCTTTTTGTCCACGTGTGGCTTTTCAGGCTAGAGTGAAGCAACACAATGGGGATTTGCCAGACAGCTATTAACATCCGTGAACCCGTCTGTTCGTGTGCCAAAGCAAGACAGGCACTTTGCGCCCCTTCAAAAGGACTGCCCCTCCTGTGGAAGGAAGGGATGTATCTGGTAGCAAAGTTTCCAAAGGCTATTCTGCCATATTTTAATGACTCCTGCCCTTTGGATTCAGCAAAGTTGAAGATTCTGTCGTCAGATAAACTCATCCCTGGAAAGATACACCAGGCCCAGTAAATCTGGGTGCCTCTAGATCTCTCCTAAGATTTGCAAAAACCTACACAGGTAAATGGGAAAAAAAAGACGAAGCTTACAGCAAGGCACTCCCCGGAGAAAATTCTACCCAGGTCGGTGAGCCGGATTCTGACACGCTCCCCACCCGTTTCAATTTGGCTAAGGGGAAGATGCCAATTACAGTCTAGGTTTTGCTTCCTGTCAAATCTTGGCCGGTGCAAACTTGCATTTTCAGCGCTCCCATAACCCACAGTCATAAAAAGCACCTAAGCTGGGTACTTCGTAAAACAAAAGGGCTGAAAAATGTAACACAACATTGCACAATGGTGAAAAGTGCGCGGAAGGAAAGGCAGTGTGAAATGTGCACACATGACCGTTCCAGATGGCCAGTTATTTTCTCCGAAGTGATTGTATGCTCTTGGCGTGCAGTAAAACATGAGCCCTGAAATGCTGGCCTGTTCCAGTTCTTGACGGGGGGATTTTCACATTACAGTAAGGTAAAGGTAAATATTCCCATCGCACATTTGTGCTAGTCATTCCCAATTTTAGGGGGTGGTGCTCATCTCTGTTTCAAAGCCGAAGAGCCAGCGCTGTCCAAAGATGTCTGTGTGGTCATGTGGCTGTCATGATGGAACACTGTTACCTTCCCACCAAATTGGTCCCTATTTTTCTACTTGCATTTACATGCTTTCGAACTGCTAGGTTGGCAGAAGCTGGGACAAGTCACGGGAGCTCACTCTGTTACATGGAGTTAAGGATTCGAACCACCAAACTGACGACCTTTCTGATCGACAAGCTCAGCGACTTAGCCACTGAGCCACCACATCCCTTACAGTAAGTTGGTGATTGTTGGCTTAGCATATAGAGTGAACCTAATCACTGTTGTTTATGAACATGGCTTAGGGTGTGGTTTGAAGCCAGCAAACCGGTTCAACAGACCAGAACTTAATGCATCCTGTGAATCTGATTGCATCTATTTTGAAAGTTTGAGCTTTAACAAGTTACTTGTTCTCCAGGAAGACAGATAAAGCCCGTTATCTTTAGAACAGGAATGGACAACCCTCCAGATGTTGTAGAGTTATAACGGCAATTGTCTTTAAGCAAGGTATTGCAACAGCTAGGGCTGATGAGATCTGACACTCAAGAACATCTTGAAGTTCACAAATTCTTGAAGCAAAGAAGTCCAAATAGGAGAATTATGTCATATCCCAACTGGTGTAATCACCAATCACCAGAAAGCCAACTGGTGTAATCATCAACATTCAAAGTTTGTTTGTTTGTTTGTTTGTTTGTTTGTTTGTTTATTTATTTATTAATTAATTAATTAATTAATTAATTATTTGGACTTATATAACCGCTCCCTCTCCCCGAAGGGACTCGGGGCGGTGCACAGGAAATTTAAAAAACATGTAAATATCACAAATATAAATAATTAAAACTGAATTAAATCATTATCCCCTGTGCTAAAATTTTAAGGTTATTAAAAATACTATCCCATTTAAAACCCAATTAAAACAATTTAAGATACAGACTATAGGCTGGATAAAATCATTTAGGCCAAACCGGCCTGATGGAACAAATAAGTCTTTAATTTCTGGCGGAAGGAACGGAGGTCCTTAACCTCAAGAATCCAGTGTTTAAAGCAGTCAGTTAAACACACTTTTAGAAGGTGGGGAAAAGAGAAAGAGACTTAAATCAGTGCTAGGTAGGTGACTTTAGTGGATTGGAGGAATATTTGGATAGGCGAAAATATGTAGTGGATTTCCTAACTAAATAGCATTGGGATATAAACTTGACTATTTACAAAACATTTACACCATGGCAGATGGGACCACGTGTCACAAAACACTTATTTCTATAACCCCAATAATTGTTTAGCATTTTGTTTTCCCTTTTGCTTTTCTTTACTATGCTGTTGATTTGACTGGTCATAAATAGTCAAGAAAACTTTACATCCATTTTTAGATGCAGTGTAAAGTATAAATGGATGGGAAGACATTGCACATGGCCCTGCAGCCATCTTATTGCATGAGGCGATATATCACAAACATGATACTTCAGGATTTGTTTTTCCATCCTCAGACTGTTCATTTTGAAAGATCAACCATTTTAACCTTAAGTCTGTGCAGGCTTGCTGGAGACCAAAACTGTTTGTATTCTAGACAGAATTTGTGACCTTGCCCCATGTTGAAATTCAAATGAAATAATCACTGGATTTGTGAAACATATTTTTGAATCAACATATATGAAGCAGAACAGAGATATTTTTAAAATTAAGAACATAGAAGTGATGAATTTAAAATGAGAATATTATAGTGGTGATACCTGCTAATTTTTACACAATTCGCACATGGAAATTCTATAACTTAAAGATCTTTTGTAAGAAGACCTTGAAAACGTTTTTTCTATAAAAGAAAATCATGCTCAGTGCTATAAAAATAGTGATTTGCAGAGTGTACTAATAAGAAACTTAGAATTCGACTCAGAGTCCCTTTGCCCACCCTGAAAGCTATTATGTTTAACGCCACCTTAAATCACAGTATTATGAAGCATTCCGTTTTTAAATCCTCCTCTTTTTCTATATTTATATGAAGTACTTGCATGTTCTTTATTCCTCCAATGCTCCATAGAAATACAATTAAGACAAAAGTACTTTTGAAGACAGATCTTAAAATGCTATTAAAACATTTCATTAATCAGTTCGGAACAATCAAAATAACTTAAATATATTTAAGAAGAGCATCTACAAAAGACTTTGACAGCAGTCTAGTTAGGGGCAAGCTGAGTGGCACATACCCAGATCTTTTCTTTGGGGTTTGCAGTCTAGGCTGCCTGAGGCAGTTAGTTCAGTCTGCTTGATGGTAGGGCCAGTTCCTTCCGGTTAAATCCTGAGGAGTCAGACACAACATCAGCATTCTGATCCTTGGGGATTAAAGGTGACACCGGGCATGACCATGCAGCCTTCAGAAAAAGATTGAGGAAGCTTGGCCCTGAGGCAAGACCAAGCTATTTCACTGCCTGAAGTAGAAGAGCAAATGCCATCTTTCCTCAGAGAACATGTGGGGCAGGGGGTGGGGAATGAACCCTGGCCAAGCTAGTTGGCACCTGAGACAGAAAATCCACAGACTTCTCTCTTAGGTGTAAAAATAAATTAGACATTTAAAAAAAAAATCAAGATTTTTCTTTCTTCTCATGAAAACTCTGAAAAGGTTTTTCCATGGATGAAACTAACTCCATATGGACATTGACAATAAAGGACAAAGAGGACATGGGGATGATTTTACAATTGGCTTGAAACAAGATATAAATAGAGAAAGGAACAAAACATGAAATAAATAACTCAGGCGACACAGTATTAAATTAGCAGGAGGGAAAATTATTTGTATGAAAATATAATGATGGGATACCTGAAACACCACCTCAAGAACCCACCAGAGAAAATAAATAAGTATGGGCAATACAGTAAGGAAAATAAATAAAGTAAGGGCAACAACGGAAAGGGGGGAGATGAGGAGGGAAAAGGAGAAAGGAGAAAGCAGAGGGAGTAAGGGAGGAGAATTAAGAGTAAGAGAGAGGGTAAGAAAGGAGAAGTGAGGAGGATGGGGAAAGAGAGAGGAAGAAGAAAAGAGGAAGGAGAGGAGGAAAGAAGGTAGTGAAGAGTGGTTGAGAAGATGGAAGGAGTAAGGCTGTTGCAAAATAAGATGGAGGCACATGGTGGCAAGAAAGTGACCCAAACTGTTTTATATATATATATTTGTGTAAAAATGAATATAGAATCTAATGATGAACAGACAAATTAAATAGCAATAATAAAAGTATGTATATCTATGAATGAATTTGAAAGGAAAAAATTTAAAAAACCTTTAAAAAACTTTAAAAAAAACTAACCACATGTGCAGCCACTTTAAAGACAGCAATTCCAATCCTGGAGAGATATTCTAGGAAGGTTTAATCTATTCTCCTATTATGCTTTCCTAATTTAGATATGTTTGCAGGTGGGAGAATTGAGTCTGACAGATGACATAAAGAATCTTTCTTGGGCACTGGGGATCCGCCTGTTCCCCTGCACCTTTACTTCCCCCTACTCCCAGAGGACTTTTTGAGATCCCTTGTTGCGTCTTCTCAACTTTTGAGCAGTTAATAAAAATCTAAAATTCCCAATCTCCATTATATTTTGCATTAAGAAAGAATGAACCAGTTGATTTCAATTTTGCTGAATTTTGATTGAAAAATGAAAATTCTGATAAAATCTTATTTTAATTTCTTCCCCAGTTGTGACATATGGCAACATTGCAAAGTAATTCCTTATGTGTATGTCTTACTTAAAGGTAGGAAGTAACATAGGAAATCTACAGAAAAGAATAGTATTGTTGTAGCTTATTAACTTTTTCAATGGAAATGCAGTCTAAAAAAGCTAATCAGGATCTGAGCTGCTAATAGTTGAGATTACCTTGACATACCAGGGTTTTAAACAAAACTAGGAAATTGAGAAAGTATCTTTGAATGGGCAAACACCAAGAGTCAAAAAACCCTATATAGATGTCTTTGGATCTATGTGTTCCCCAATTTTTTATTTAAAAAATTGTGGTGAAGACATCTGAGACTTTTGGAACAGAGCTAGGCTTGGGTAACATAATACAGTTGAGTACAGTTGAGGAAGATCAGGAAAAATATTTGCTAATATGCTGCAAAAGTTGTATTTCACTAGCTGATGAAAAAGGTTTGACGGTATAAAAGTGAAGTGGATTCCTAACTCTTGCCATATAGATTCATTTCTTCTCATAGACTCCACTGCTACTCTTAGTAAAACATTCCACAATATTTCCAACATGTATGGATGAGGTGTAGTTCAACATGTGGCGCCTTGTGTTTGGAAACACAGGATCCCAGGTTTAAGCTCTAGTCAACCAAATAAGGCCTCGTCTTAAAAGTGGCTCACATTATGCTTTGCAGCATAACAATACTGCAAAGGCAGTGTTGAGCAGAAGGATTAGGGTCATATCTGGTATAAAATTGCTTGTCGTGTTCCTATTGAAATGGTCCTACACTAGAATATGGGATCCTTTATTTTAAAAAAGATATTGTTAGACTTCAAGATGTTTTGGTTTCTTAGCAAAGCTTCCAATGTCCTTCAACTTTCCATTCAAATTATGAGCCCAGATTTAGATAAGTAGATATATGATGACTCTTACTTCCTTTTCTACGGTTGTCCTTTAGATGCCTCACATTTGCTTTGCACGTGTCATCTCTTTATGGTTAGAAAGGATCAGCAACACAGGAGTGCAGAATTGATGAATCTTGTACTGAGATGTCCATCTCGGAACCTAATTACCTCTGTCAATCAGAAACCACACCACCACTCAATCTACCATGGATATGCTGTGGTGTATTCTGTCTTCTGAATGAATCTGCATTCTTCTAGTGGCAATTATTCTTTTGACATTTTAAGGGGAACATTTTATCTAAACCATATAGTAATTATGCACACTCTAGATGTCTCTGCTTTCTTTTTGACAAAAAATGTATTATATGCGGAGGACATGAAATTCACAATCAGAGTGATTCCTTTTGGGCCCCCTCTGGATTTGCCAGTTGGTGTAAAGTGTTAGTGTTTGGTTTCTAAACACTCCTATTTAAATCTGTAATGAATGAGGCTGCATTTAAATGAAGTGACACTAATTAGCGGCATCCCAAGTCTGCCATGTTTGTAATAAGTGCGAAGGATACTTGGCACCTTCTGTGAAGTGCCATTTTCTGCATCACTTTAGAGTCTAAGTATTAAGGCAGGGAAAGATCCACTCTACCTAGATACAACTTTATTAACTAAAACATAACAAAAGGAAATAAATAGATACAAACTATAATTTATACATGTATGTATATGTAAGAGAGTGAAGTAAGTGGAAAAAAGTAGACATGACAAGGTCTTCTCAATGCCTCTTTCAATTTCTCTAACTTTACATTTCTAGAAATATATGTTTGTTGACTAGAGAGCCAAATGAAAGTTGCAATGTTTGTGCTACTGAATTAAAATTAATAATCTTATTGTTAACAGACTCTACATTTCAATCTAGTTTTTGTACAAAGCAGGGGGAAATGTTTGAAAATGACATGTAATACAGATATACAGCTTTGCAGGTTTTATGGAATCCAGTTGTTAAGGTATTTAGCTGCACACATGGTGGCTGAAGTATAAACAGATATCACTATTTATAGAACTGTTCCAATTCTGATTCTACACAGTGATTTTGTTAAACAACAGTATGTCAAATGTTTGTCTCCTATTTAAATTAGAGCTTTGGATAATAATGAAAGAAAACTCATTGCAGTTGTAAGGATAAAAGGTTATAGTCCAAGTATGATAAAGAACAAATAATCACAAGAGTGAATATATGAGCACTCTATATACTTTTTATAAACTTAGTTATTTTATCAGCCACTGCTATTTACTACAGACTCTCTGAATTTATGAAGATTTTTTTTTCTCCAGTCATAAAATTATGCCATATCACAATCATTATGTCCTTTACTTCAGGGGTCTCCAACCTTTACAATTTTAAGTCTGAAGGACTTCAGCTCCCAGACTTCTCCAGCCAGCTTTGCTGCTGCTTTGCTTCACTAAAGCTGCTTGGCATAATGGAGCATATCCATTGGATATAAACGGAAACAGGAGACACCTAAAAAGGTTTTATTGGAAGAGGCTTATCCTAAGTGTGCAGCTGATACCTGCCCAAAGAGATTTTAAGGACAAGAGAGATGGATAAGTTGAAAGATGCCAAATTATTACTCCTTCTTTTTCACTTGCAGAACAATGGCAAAGGCAAGGACTGTGTCTTCACCGAGATTGTGCTGGAGAACAACTACACAGCATTACAAAATGCAAAATACGAAGGATGGTACATGGCCTTCACCCGGAAGGGACGTCCCCGCAAAGGCTCCAAGACTCGCCAGCACCAGCGTGAGGTGCACTTCATGAAGCGGCTGCCCAAAGGCCACCAAACCACAGAGCCTCATAGACGCTTCGAATTTCTCAATTATCCTTTCAATCGAAGGAGCAAAAGGACTCGAAACTCCAGCCCAAAGCCATCGCCCTGACCTGCCTCACCCTTGTCCCACTCAGGGCCACTTTCCTTCGCTGGAGGACATTGTGCAGAGACTCAGTTGATGGACAATAACTAGAGACTTACCTATGACGATGGCTATAAAAGGGGGTTGGAAGAAGAGGGGGAACAAAACTTGATTCAGTTGTTTATAATTGTTCTGTGTTTTTTAAAAACAAAAGGCTCTATTTTTGTATTCCAACTTTAATGATTTTTTAAAAGAAAAAGCAGTATAGTGTTTAAATACCCATGGAAGGTTTATCTTCACTTAGGAAGATTTTGAGTTCTTTGGGAGGGGGCATGCGTTATGTTTTGTTAGATTGGTTTTTAACTTGGGGTAGGGATTGGTAGGAGGTAGTTGATCTAGGTATAAGCATAGAACATGCCCTCTTCAATAAATCATATACTTGGGACCAAATTTCTACCTCAGATAAGATAAGTAACTTAAGAGGATGGAGTCCATCCCCAATTCTTTGTACTAGGGGCTTATTTTGGTGTGTTTGTGAAATGCCTCTGATAACTTGCAGACAGTAACCTTCCTTGAAGTCAAATTGGTTTAAATAAGTCTTGTAGGTGCTACCCAGAGGGGATATCATCATTTTCATTTATTGTGTAATAGAGAAGAGATGATGAAAATATAATGACTGCCCTTGTTGAAGGAGATGCTGAGGGCATTGGTTTGCTTTATTCTTTCAATGCTAATCATTTCCCCAAAGGTCTGAATTAAAAAAACAACCCATAGATATTTCTTTGTATTTGTTGTCCTGTCAGTAAAGCGTCGATAAGTTAAAATGATATTTCACCTATTACATTTCTGTTTCTAAGGATACTCCATAAGACCGAATAAAATTCTCTCATATACTAGAGCCATAAGAATATTTTCAACCCCTAGGTAATCCAAAGGAAGAAAGAAGCCCAGAAGGTTGGCAATTTTGAACCTCTGACCTAAAGTCAGTCTTAGAAGGTTTTTTTCTTAGTCTTGCAATTTTGCCACCCTGGAATTTGCAATTTCATTTGTGAGCCAACTTCCCCAAAACACTTTGAGGAAAATTAGCAACTGAACTGATTTGTGATTATTTTTTCTTGCCATATTGTTAATGAATATCAGTTGTTTTGAACCTGTAGGTACTGATGTGTAGGGGTGTGTGTGTGTGTTTCACATGAGATTCAAGTGACATATATGTCAGCTGGAAAACTATCCAGAAACGTTTCGCTGTTTTGATCATCTTTTCTAGTTGTCACTGAACAAACACAGCTATTAGGTTTCTAATTTATTAGGGTTATGTTTATGTTTTCATACACTGCTCTGGTTTGAAGATGGATTTTTAAGGCAATGATATAAGTTGATAAGTTTTTAAACATTTCCCTTATACATTCATTTGATTAAAACCAAGAGGGAAGGGGGATCATGCATGAGAGATATACCAAAGGGCTTAATTTCTCACAAACCTTTCCTGACCAAGCAAGCTTTGCAACAATATTAGAGTTTTCCACCATCCTCATGACTGTTTCACTCAGAATTTAGCAAGGAACATTATTTGCCATTCTGTCTTGATAAGACTTCAAATGGATTACTATGTGAGTTGCTGATGTTCTCTACTTCCTTTCTGTGCTGTGGTTTAGTTCTTTATCTGGACAAAACAGATTTTGATACAGTGCTCAAACCTGCAGTAGTCTGGAATGATATGTCCTGCATAAATAGTGATTTCAAAGGGCTTCAATAACTCTGAGGAATGAGATTCTATGTCACAACTTTTAATGGAAAAGTGTATTTTCAAAGGGTCATTTAAAATAACACCAAGAAGGGTGGGGGGGGGGAAAGTATGTTCAAAAAGAGCATAGAAACTGTGAACAACCTTGCTGTAACAGCACATCTTTCTTTTTTTGCTCCTTGAGGGCTTAAAAAAAGTTTACTGTATACAAATTGAAACATGAAATTGTTGGAAATATTTATTTAATATGTGCATTAAAATTTCTACTAGTACAAATGAACTTGATGTTTTGGCTGTGTGATTTACAGTAGGGACAAGGATCTCCTAGGAGTGGAAGATGAGATCGGGGAGCAAATTTGCAAACAACTTTGTTGAGAAAAAAAAAATTCTGGTCTCCTGATTTTGGCTCTGAGGCATCATAGCAGCTTGGCTGCACTTTCTGCAGACATTCTAACTATGGTTTTCCACTCAGCTGGGGAGAATTTTAATGACCCTTAAATTTTTTGGAAGAGTGGTAAGCATCAGTGCAGGAAAACTTCAAATGCTAACTTTCAATAACTGAGAATGGTTGGCTAATGATTTAAATTTATTTCAGCAAGAACTTGATAATTTAATTTTGAATTTTTTTCTTTTAATGTTTGAGTTACTTTCATGAATTACATTTAAAATGATATTATTTAATAGCTTGTATTACATGATTTAAACTGAAATGCTATATGTACTTGGAGGTAAATTCCATTCAACTCAATAGATTATTCTTATAAATAAGATTATTCTATTAAAGAGAGTAAATATTCTTGTACCTTTACACTATTGGATACAGTCATCATGCATAATTAATTTAGCGATTTCATTGTCAGAAGGAGACACAGCTTTGAAAAACTAGAAAATGGTGGATGGCCCTATTAGTAGCATAAGTTTTTATATACGGCAAAAAAAGGGAATATGCTAATACCAGTATGAGTGGGATGGAGGTGAGAAAAGTTACTGTGTGAGAAGTCACAATAGGCTTCACAATCCCAATAAGAAACATTTAGTCTAAAAGTGTTGATCTAGGAGTCCTTGATAGACAGCATTGAAACAAGCTGGGGATCTAGAAAGATTAAGCAGCATACAAATGTTGAAGCTGAAGTAAAATAAGTGAAAACATATAGTAGGTTTAAAAGTTGCAGAAAAGTGCTTGAGAACCTTCTAATTTCAGGGCTATCAAACTCTTGGCCTGTGTGCTAGATGTGTCTTGTGCTGGCCACGCCCATGCCCGGTTTACCGAAGGGGGGGAAAGTCTCAGTACGTCACATGATGCCACCATGACAATGTGAGTTTGACACCCCTGTTGTAATTCAACACTTCAAGTCGCCTTTCAAAGTATAGTCTTTCTTCAAAATATTGTTACTGTATATCCACTGAGATCAATAACCATCATTGTACTTAACTTATAGATGAATATTTATCCCAGCAGAATGGATTCTGAACAAGCAACAGGGATTGGATATAATTCATCTGGAGCAGAGGTCTCATTCTCACGGCCCGCAGGCCAATAGCAGCTCGCAGGACGGTATCTTGTGGTCCCCACCATGATATGAAACTATAATGTTAGTGATATGAAAGTATAATATCCAATATAATGGAATCCCTTATGCGGCCCAGCCTCACCCAGCTTCTGCCTCCAGTGGCCCCCAGATAAATTGAGTTTGAGACCCGTGATCAGGAGTGTTCTGGAGATACTTAATTTGGTTATTAATTCTCTGTAATATTTTCAACAGTGGTTCACATGATCTCGTTTTCCAAAGTTAAACACAAGAAGTGCAGGCATTTCTTCTTCTTGGCTTGCTGGATGAAGAAAAGGCAAGAATAGTAAGCACAAATTGCAGATGGATTCAGAATTGGTTTTGGAGTCCCTCTCAGAGTGTGAGGGTTGCTCGATGCCAAACCAAGTCCACCACCTGAACGACATCGGTAGAATCAGGAAATAGTCCATTCGGTTTTGCGACATAGTGATAATACTTTCAGTAAATTTCCATGGATTGAGGCCATGGATTTTTTTCTGATGGTTCTTAGTATGTGCCCCTGATAAATGCAATATAATACCCTAATGCTATTTATAAAGGGCAGTGAAATAATATTTACTGGCAACATAGATGTGAGAAAGAGGTATTAGTGTTCTGAAGAATATGCCCTGTAGATCAGGGGTCTCCAACCTTTGCAACTTTAAGTTTGAAGGACTTCAGCTCTCAGAATTTTCCAGCCATCAAGGCTGGCTGGAGAAGTCTGGGAGCTGAAGTCCTTCAGACTTAAAGTTGCAAA
>JAPKID020001496.1:0-14690 GCA_026931265.2 Tropidonophis doriae
CAAATTTTTATTAATTTTAATTGGGGTTTGTTTGGTTTTTTTTAATGTTTAGAGAGGCCAAATTGTTTAATATGCTTTTAAAATCCTTTTTAACTTATATATATATATGTTTTACTCTGCCTGTACACTGCCCTGAGTCCTTCAGGAGTAGGGCGGTATAAAAAACTAATAAACCTAAACCTAAACCTTCCAACTGAGAAAGAATCAAAGTGATTTTATACACCAGATGCACAACAAATTCCTCTGGGCAGACCTGAAAGTGCACCCCCTCAAACCCCTCTGGGTAACTTTAAGTAAGGATCTCGATAACCTTAAATAGGATTATCTTAAATAAGGAGACAGAGGTAACTTCCCCCTTCAATCAAATTGCCTCTGCTCTGGCAAGAAAATCATGTTCGGTATGTGGCCATTATTTTGAATTTGGCCATAAATGACTTGGGATATGCCTTGAAAACAACTCCTGAGTTGTTTCCAAGCCCAACCCAAGCAATGGCAAATTGAAGTCTCTACAATCATAAAGGGAACTTCGCTGCCAGCCTGAAACAGCCTCAGACAGTTCAGGTAGAGAGGATGTACACAGCAGGGAGGCTGGTACAGTAGCAACAATCTCAAATGATCTTGCTAATCTATACTTAATATGTGTAATAGGTACTCCCTTTTTACGTTCATCATTATCCTGTCTTACCTTTCCTGGAACCTCAGCATTACAAAACTCATAATACTTCTCCAAAGGGGGAAAAAACATAATAGCTTACTTTGCAGCCTAATTTGAGGTGTTCTTAACTCCGCCTCAAGAGCTTCCTTTACAAGATTTGCAGAGCTATTAAACATTGTCCTGAAATCACTAAAATTGTCTAGTGTAGTCATAGCACAGAATGCATCCCTAAAGTTAAATTGTCAACCTCATCTTCTTCAACCTTTGTACCCCATCGCATGCTGTAGTGCTTCTGTACAGCACTGGGCTATTCGTGACACCTCCTGGAATGAGGAAGTCAATAATGCAATATGTTGAGTGTGTGAAGAAAAGTAAAAACTCCGAATGAATACAAAAGTCTTCTATTATTCACAGCATTATTATGGAAAGATGCCTAGTACTCATAAAAGATAAATGAGGTATGAAGCATAAAGGGTGGGAGGTGAGCGAAAACTAGCAAGAGAAGTGGAGAAAAAAGGAACGAGAGAAGTGGTGTTAAATGCAATAGAAGTTCCTTCTTTAACTGGCAAGGGAATGCAAAAGACATCAAAGCAGTTTTCCCATAAATCTATATGAAAATGAACTTCAGAGACTACTTTCCTTCTTTTATTGCTTTAAGTTCTCTTGCAGGCTGAAAAGGAATAAACTTCAGAAGCTTTTCAAATTGCTTTGAGATATATAATAAACCAAGCCTATGTGGAGTTAAAGTTTATAGCTGCTTCTTCCTTACCCTCGTCCTCCTCGCGTCCTCTTCCTTCCAACAACAATTCTTCTCCACCTTTTTGTTTTTCTGGATATAGATTTAAACCCATACAAAGTCTTTTTTCCCCCCCTTTTTGTAAAATTTATTACAGACAGAAGCCCCTGAAGACAATTTTTCTAGCCCTGCCACTATATTTCACTTGACAGGGCGATCATTAATAACTTCTCATCTGAGGACAGATATTCTATATTAATGCAGATAAATCAGATGCTGGGCTTTTAGAAAACATAGGAGCATTTTTTTTTTCCGTACAGTGATGATTATGCCTAGAATTTCTCATTGTTCATAGAGTTTTAGAATAAAACCAGCAAAGGAAATCTCAGTCCAAACGAAAGTTGAAAGTGCTGCATTGAATACATTAAATTGCATTTAATTGAAATCACGTGCTCCACAAGTGGATGTGATCAATTCCAAATGGACAGTCACTTGTCAGACATATACCATCATGCCTGACTGACTTCCTTCTGCTCACCCATTTCCATTTAATCTGCATGGGCAATTCTAGGTATCGGGGTTATTTGCACAAGGGGTTTATACACAATAGGGTGTCGGGTTTCCAAAAGATGCCCTAATCCATCAATTCTCCCTCCTGCTGCTTATGGCAACTTGAAAGCAGGCCTGGAATGCTTTTACATGTTGACGTAGGGACTGATCATTTTTTACATGTTTTGTATATAGCATATTGCCAAATGGTGTGCGGCTTCCATGTCAAGGCTGCCATCTTGATTTTCTTTTTCTTTTTTTGACACAGTCCCATACCAGGAAGGTCTAGTTAAGCTTAAAAAGTTACAACAAATGCTGCAGCTTCCCTCCTCTTCCATCTCCACTCCATTTCTTAACACTGGTACTTCGTCTCAATGGCAATTGTGAATTATTGTAATTTTTAATTCCAGTCTTGTTTGGTAGAGAAAGAATTGGCAAATCCATCAGTGTCAAGTACTGACAAAAAGGATAATTTTCTATTCCAAAAATGGAATAATTTCACCAACTTTCTGAGGCTACAAGGAGTTTTTTTTCTCTCTAGAAAGATTCACATCAGAGTTCAGCCTTAAGGGTTTGAATCAATGTTTTAAGAATTAGCCACTTAATGCAGTGAGAAACACATTTAAGTAACTGATACAAGAGTGCAAAACAGCTCTTTTTAGCAGATATTTTGCAAACCTGTAGGGTACATCTGACAACTGTTCAAAGCATTATAAGCAGTGATAACATTATAAATGCAGTGAACCGGTCACTGCTATGTCACTCTGGGGATTTATTTTTTTAACAGCCCCTTTGAAAGATCATGTGAATATTCTGATAGTTTCCAGTTAAAGGGGAGGGGATCTTTTCTTAAAATGCAAAAGACTTATGCAAATATTTTTTGGGGGTGGGAGGAATGTAATATAGGTCCCCTGAGTTAAACTGTTTACTGGGAAAAGCTAGCATTTAATTCATTCCTTTGTTAAAATCTATAAAACAGAAATATATTCCGAGAACAATACCAGAGTTCAGTATTCCAAAGAAAATGCCAGCGAGAGCAGAATTTGCTGAAGGATAGGTTGGTAAATAAGAGTTCACACTGTCTTAAGCAATGATGTTTTCTTCCTATTTTATTCTAGCATGCCTTCAGATGAGGTCACCTCAGTGGTTAAGATGTTGGGCTTATCAGCTGGAAAACCAGCAGTCTGGGTTCAAGACCCAAGTGGCACATGACAGGGTGAGCTCCCGCTCTAGTCCTAGATTCTGCCCAGCTAGCAGTTCAAAAACATGCAAATGCAAGTCGATAAATAGATACCACTTCAGTGGTAAGGTAATAGTGCTGAATGACATCATGCTGGCCACATGGTCATGGATATGTCTTCAAACAGCAGTGGCTCAATGGCCTTGAAATGGAGATGAGCACCGTCCCTAAAGTCGGCAATGACTAGTGGAGTAAAATCAGCAGGGAGTACTTCAGTTGAGGTCACTGCTCATTTCATAACATTGCATCCAGCCAAAACTAGACACTCTTGTTATTTTAACAAGAACAGCATTGTTTTCCTCTCCACCCATTGAATCAAATATCCCACCTTACAAGGCATTGTTTTCTTTCAATAAATTGATTTGGATTAAATAAGTTTGGATTGATGGGAGAAGGAGAAACTACCAAAAGACACAATAGAAGGAGCTTCCACTTTACAGAAATAACTCACACTTTTGACCATTTACTTAAAGAGAATGGGAGTTCCTGCTTACTCATTATAAGTGTGGAGAAGTAATGTTCTTTCTTCAACTGAACCATTGGTTGATTTTGGTCATGATGAGGAACTAGCAGGAGTGTTTTTCCCCCCATCTTTCCAGCTTCTCCATAAAATCTAATTAAATAGGACTTTTTTCATGAAACAAATTTTCCAGGTTCACAACAATGAATAGGTCTACAACAGTGAATAGAAACACCAGGCAGTAATAGATGGCTAACCTATCTCAAAAAAGAGTACAGGAAAAATAGGAAGTCACAGGAAGGTGTTTTTTTTACATATTTCCACCAGAATTTGAAATTGCAAACTGGCATTTGTGAGTTAATAATTATAACCATTAGGTCAAGGTATCTCTAAAAGTTAACAGAAAGTAACAGGGAGTAAGAATTTGTAGCAGAGCACTGGTAATCTATGGCAGAAAAAACAATCAGAAGTGATTTCATAGCAAGTTTTCTCACTAACATATGTTAATATTGTAAATTGGTGATCTGCAGCTCACTTCATTACAAGCAACTGAATGCATTTTAAGTTGCTTTGTGTGTATATATGTGTTTGATATACGTGTGTAAAGGTTCCCCTTGCACATATGTGCTAGTCATTCCCAACTCTAGGCAGTGGTGCTCATCTCCATTTCAAAGCCCAAGAACCAGCACTGTCTGAAGACATCTCCATAGTCATGTGGCCAGCCTGACTAAATGCCAAAGGCGCACGGAACACTGTTCCAGATGGTTCCTATTTTTCTACTTGCAGTTTTATATACTTTTGAATTGCTAGGTTGGCAGAAGCTGGGAAGAGTAACAGAAGCTCACTCTGTTACACGGCACTAGGGATTTGAACTGCCAAACTGCCGACCTTTCTGATCAACAAGCTCAATGTCTTAGCCACTGAGCCATAACATCCCATATGTGTGTACATACATATATTTATCCATCCATCCATGCATCCAGCAAGTTCCAGCCACAGGAAGGAATGAAACTAGCATTTGCTTTCCTGCAACACAAGGTGGGAGACCACAATCTGCAGATCAGACTGAATGTTTTGCAGTTTAGACTCAAGTCAGCATAGGACAGAAGAGGCACAGCTTAAACAGCAAATACAAATATGTCTTAGTAGTATGATAGAATGTACTATTTCTTTATCTATTCTCCCCACAACATAGTTTATGAATCTTAATGTTGAAACTAAGAACAATACCCTGCAGTTAGAAAAGGCAGTGTGGATGTATAACTTGTGAAACAAATTAAAAGACAAATCTTCACACTGATAGATACATATAGGCAGAATATATTTGCTGAATAGTATGCATGGTAATATGGCTTTGGGATGTTAGAAAAATTAGTTTTCCAGTAATTTCATGACATTTATATTTTTATAAACCTTTAGCAGTTTAAGGTTGAACTGAAGAGAATGACAGCCATGTATACTACAATATAATCAGTTGTTTTTGTTATTTACTTAAGTTTCGACTTCTGATAATATCTACCCATTCCATTTTATTTGAGGTTTACTTCTCTTTCTTTTGGCATATAAATCTATCATATGGTTATTTTGATTGTAGAGAACAAGATAGGTTTTTAAAGATCTTTGGTCATTGCATACACAGATGCAATTATAATGTGAAGAAATTGTGATTTTACTGCTTTTTGAATTTTAGATAGAATTTGATAGTGAATGACAATAATAGTACAAAAATAACAGAAGTAGAATAGAAGTAATAGTAACATTTCCTGCTTGTATTATATATTGAGAATGTGAGGGAGATTATTATAAATGTATGCAATAAATACATTCTGCAGACAGGAGTAGAGAGTATGGACTTGCTTTCCTAGTCATATATACTTGATATGAAAATTGGGAATAAAGCTAACTTTTTAAATCTAAAGTCTATCAGATTTCATAAGATGGTACAGGGATCTAAGCTCATTTCTTAGAGCATTGTCTTAGAATTTGAATTGGTTTTAAAATGCTACGTATGCATTCTTGTAAATGGCCCAAATCTATTGGAATGGTTAGCATATAAATCTCTAAATAAATGAAATGAATCAATCAGTAAAAATAAACCAGAGATACATAGAAAGGATTTTGTCTTGCACGGGTGTGAGGGGGTTTATATATGAGCTTGTCAGCATATCTGGTACTGTGATTTTCTGTTTCCTATTTCCAATATTCTATAAAATGTAAGACAACATTAATATGTATTCATTCATATGAACAGCATGAAAGTCATGTCTCTGTCAGCTTTTTCTATTCCACATCATGATTGAAAGTGTGAAGAGATTTTCAAAAGATCAACAAGACATTTGCTGCTCACTTTCATTATTTAAGTGAACAGAATTACATTAGCTCAATATAATTAGCATTGTGTATATGAAATGGAAGAGCATCCTTACATAGTTGGGGTCTACTTTTGATGTCTTTCACTTAAATATGCTTCTTTAAAAGAAGTCTTGTCATATTTTCTGATTATTCACTTAATTAAAATTGAATCCCTACAGTTGAATGTCAACAAAATGAAATCTCCTGCTAGGTTGTTTACATTTTCTGATGTAATACTCTTTGGTTGGATTAGAAAGTCAAATAAGTGGTGATGGAGAATGTAGAAGTTACATTTCTGAGACAACTTTGAAAACTGAAATAAAGCCACTGACAGATGCAAGAATACCATGGGTGAAAGACATCAGAGGAGCAAATGCTTAAGCTTCTGTTTTGCATATTAAAATTATAATCCCTTACATCTGAATGTGAACTGGGTAGAATATAAATTTTATAAATAAATAACAATGAAAATAATGCTGTGAGGTAAACCTAATGAGCCGTACTCTAAAGTAAGAATGTATTGAACCAATTCACATCACATTCTCAATATAAATGCTTATGTGGGAAGACCCCTCCCTCCTAGAAAAATGAAGGCAGAATATTATCTTTCCCCAAAGGGAGAAATGGAGAAACATGCTCTTAAGGGAGACACCAAGCAGAAACTGAGGAGGGCAGCTTTTAGAAGTACAGATTTGATAATCCAAATTTCCAAAAATCCAATATCCAAGACAGGATATTTCAAAACTCTTTGGCAGAATGGTAGGATTAGAAAGCAGCCCCTCATGCAAGGTCCAACACAGGACAAAAGCCATAAGCCACAATATAAATTGTCTAACACCCTTTCAGAACACAAGTCCCTACATTGCACCACCCCCAGAGCAGTCCAAACTTCAAAGTCATAAAAACCTGAGAGCTCAGATAAAAAATAAACTAAAAGTTGAGCAGATTAGCTCAGACAAACACCAAGGATTTACATTTCCTCCTTTACCTATAGAGCCAGTTATAACTCCTACATAACCTCTACATGACTCCATAGGAATCTGACAACAGCCGATAGAATATTATAGGACATGTTCTTGCACAGGAACAGGAAGTTCAAATACAAAGCCCAAAGAAGGTATAAAAGCCCAACCACTCTCAATTCCATTTTGTCATCTGCCCATAATCACACATGGTTCTGCTTCATCAATAAACCTTTATTTCCATGTTTCCCATGTCTTTCTCCCAGCTTGGAACTGAACCAGGTGGAATTTCTTCCAAACACTTGCATGGTGAAGGAGCTAGGTTTAAGGATTAATTCAGAGGTGTCCAACCTCAGAAACTTTAAGATTTGTGGACTTTAATGCCCTGAATTCCTCCACCAGCCATGAAGTCCACAAGTCTTAATATTGCCAAGATTGGACAGCCCTAGGTTAAATTAACCAGTTAATTAGTTGTCTGTCTATCTGTCTGTCTGTCACACACACACACACGAACTTTCACATTGAAACTGAAATTGAACAGTTTACTTGGGCTGTATTATTACTGTAATTTCAAGCCTTCTATTTTTGCTCTGTTTAATTCTTCTTGTTTACTACAACCAGCAATATAGTCTCTTATATGTCAACCCATTGACTTGAGACTTGAAACAAGAGCAGGCAGCCCACCATCAGTGGGGGTACTTAACCCATTTTAGCTTCTCCAGTCTCAAGTAAAAATAGTGCTGCCAAAATATGACAACACAATGGTAATTTTTGCAGGAAAGGTTTTCTTTCATTTTAACAACAATTTGATATGTTAAGTCTCTCTGAGAAGCTTAGCAAAAACATAGTTCCCACTGGTCCAATGTACTTAAGTTATTGAATTTGGACCCGAGAGACTTAAGTATAGTCCTGACCCAAACAAGCCTTCACTGCTAACTTGGGGGCAATCTGTTTTGTTACATGAGATACAATGAAGAGAAGGAAGGGTGGATTTTTGGATTGGAGTCGTTGTATTGACGTCACTGAGCACATCTCCCTCCTACAGCTGTTGGGACTCCCCTTCCAAAAAAATGATTTAAAAAGGTCAATGTTCCTGCCACAGTAACCAAGGCTTTCCACATCCACTTATACACAACTGCCATCTTAATTTATTTGTATTTAATTTTGTTTGACTTTCTTTCTTCAGTTTCCTTGCTTCTTCCTCAGAAAACTTCTTATATATTTTAGGCTCTCTGATGAATATCCTGTTTGAATCTAATGTCACATTTCTGAGTAAATATAAATAGCCTGCTTGTTTCCCTACTCAGGCAGAAATATTTTGCTTGCAAATATATTGTTCGGGCTTGAATATTGCTTCTACTTAGAGAAATTCTAATTATCCTTGCATTTTGAATAAGCCTAGAATATGCATAGAGTTAGGAAGGGCCTTACAGAAAATGAAGTCCACTTTTCTTCTCCTGGTTTAATTTCAGCATCCTCTCAGATCATTCCTGCTTTAAAAAGTGTTTAACAAAGGAAGGGTTCAGTCTTTCAAGGCTAGTTAGCTAATTTCCTTTTCTAGCAGTTTGAATCCTTTATTTTGGATCTTACCAACAGAAATAAATTTGACCTTTGGCTCACTTGTGAATTGTTCCCAATAGTAAGGGTCAGAGTAAAGAATCCTGTTTGTTTTGTTGTTTTTCCATGCCTTAGACCCTTTAATGCTTCAAATCTATAATGCTGAAATGTAATGACACTACCTCTCCTCTTCTCTCCTCGTTCCTCCCTTCTCCTCTTCTCTTCTCATTAGAAGAAAGAGATGGGGATGTTAAGTTTCTCCTTGACTTGACTCAGCTATTCTATCTACACACAACCAAAGCAGTGGTGGGATTCAAAAAAATTTACTACCGGTTCTGTGGTTATGGCTTGGTGGGTGTGGCAGGAGAAGGATACTGTAAAATCCCCATTCCCTCCCAATCAGCTGGGACTCAGGAGGCAGAGAATAGGGCCAGTCAGAGGCAGGGGCAGGGCCAGTCAGAGGTGGTATTTACCAGTTCTCCTAACTATTCAAAATTTCTGCTACCAGTTCTCCAGAACTGATCAGAACCTGCTGAACACCACCTCTCAACCAAAGGTCCCCAAATGACCACCTACTTCCCCCAGGAACACTATTTCATCACTAACACTCTCCTTAAAGATTGGTTTTGAAAGTGACATCAGATTCTTCCTGCTATCTAATTTTCCTAGCCGTACCTTCCACTTGATCAAGTCTTCTTAATGCTTTGATATGAGCCTTTGAAATCCAAATCCTTCATTGCTATTCCATTTTCCAGGCATCCTTGGCTGCTACTCCTTAACCCACCCTGAGCAACAAGGGGAAGTATTGTGAAACTGAAAGATGACAGGGCCTTTGTCTGGCTTTTGGAACAGGTAATTCAGGGATATTAGATCTCAAACATATGTGCCAATACTTCAGTGGCTTATGAGTCATCACAGCTGGGAGCATTTTGAAATAGTTATGTGTAAGATACATTTATTAAAAGGTCATCCATTTTTTCCCTTACTCCTACAGGAGAATTTTAGACATTTGTTTCAAATGCCAGGAATTATAGTCTTCCATTCTGCTTCTCACACCTAAGCAACACCATCCATTTCAGCACCATGACCAGAGGCAATTTGTTCTGAATTTATGAACAAATGACAAATTAAAAAGGAAGAATGAAAACAAAACACCAAACCATATGCCAGATGTCCAATAAACTACGTGCTTGGAAAGGGCATAGAATTGTGAGATAATGAACATTTATTATTTTGTAGCTCCAAGCTCTACAATAAGTTTTTAACAGAGTACTCCTATACCTTTCTATTCAGAATTCCACTGAGGTTAATAAAACTTACTCCAAGGTAAGCAATTATAGGACTAAATCCTAAAATTGAATCTTTTAATCAATTAAGATACATTAAGAATTTTAATTAGTAAAGTTCAGCAATAAACAGAGAAGAAATGGAAAAGGACCTGCAATTGAATACTATACCAAACACTATTTTTGGATTTGTCAGTGTTTTTGTTTTTCTCTATTTTTCTCTATTTCATTCTCTGGTTGTTTTAGAAGTTCCTTTAAAAGTTCATCAACACTTTCACTTTAGGTGTTCTTGAACTAATATTGTTGCAAGAGAGTGGTTGGCCCATATTCTCTGGGAAGCGTTGCTATCATATCTTTGATGAAGGAAAAGATAGGGAGTTTAAAAAGCTGCAGGAAGCTAGGGCAGTTTACAGTAAAAGACAGAATTCTTACACACACTCCTTAAATGCTCCATTTCTAAGATAAATGCAAAAAGCAAGCGTTCCACTGCAACAGGATTTTCCAAAGTCCTTCAATATTGACTCAAAGGGGGTCAATATTTCTACTAAATATATTCCTGTTGGGGTCAAGGAGTCAATGATGTTACAGTTAATTAGTATATAGCTAATATCAAACTATATAAGGAATTTTAATTTAATTTAATTTAATATAATGAATATTTTGGGGTTGATAAACAATCTAAAACTTCACAAAGGGATCATTACCTTTATACTATATGGATAATGTTCACAGAGAACATTTGTATCTTGAGAAAGATACAAACTGGACTAGCATGGTAGTTAACATGGAGTTTGTCTGAAGCCATCTAGAAAACCATGATGGTGAATCTATGGCATAAGTGGCATGCAGAGCCTCTCTGTGGGCATGCATGTCATCACCAGCTTTTCTTCTGGTTTCCAGCATTCCAGCCAGCTGATCTTCATGGGCACCAGAGTGCCAGAAAATGGCCTGAAAGCAGCAAAAAAAAGGTAATTTTTGGAGCCATTTTCCAGGCTGTTTTCAGGCCGTTTTTCGGACCGAAAACAGCCTGAAAATGGCCTGAAAAGCAGCCTGAAAACAGGCATGCACACACCGACCAGCTGGTGTTCGGGTTTCTGGTGACTTAGCATGCAAATATGCACACACATGCACATGTGTTCTGGTTTGGACACTCAGTGCCAAAAAGGTTTGCCATCACTGATCTATAATAACAATTATTTTCTCTACTTTCTTAACATATTTAATGACTGGAACCTAGGAGTGCATTTTACCAAACCAGGTTCCTCTAGTTTGCTTTGAACCTTGTAACTGACTGACAAGCTGGTTGATGGGATATTTATCCGACATTCCAACAGGAAACCCATAGTGGGGAAAAAAGCTTATATCTTTACAGTTCCTGATTCAATCAAATAATAGAAAGAGAGTAGTTCAAAACATGGTGAGGAATTGGGGGGTGGGAGAATATCTTACTGGCAGGAAAAATTGATAACACTGAATTGGAGATCTAGATGTGTCAGAATAGCTTGCAAATGTACAGCTATGGATTTGAACTATCCTGCAAGGAAGGAGTTCAAATGGTGAACATTTCTTGTCTCTCCCTCCACTTCCCAATTTCTTTGGAAAGACTCTCAAAAACACCTTGAATTTTGAAATCAGGTCTTTCTGGGTCCAGTAGAATTTATTCTATTTCATCCATCAACAAAAAGCTTCACTTTGTGAGAAATAAGATCTATATTTCATTAGGGGGGGGGGGAATCAGATCCTATCAAATGGAAATTTTGCTGCATTTTCCTACCTGTCACATAACTTCAACAACAAAACCCAGCAGTAATGTGCTTCGGAGTCCCAAAACGTCACTTCTTCTCTTACCATTTAAAAGCAAAGTGTTCCCCCCTCCTCCTGATTCTCCACTGTGCATAACACCATTCAGCAAATTTGTTCTTTGTATTATAGCAATTTATTTCTCATTGGGCAGCCTGCTGCCATAATCCTCAATCTCCCTGTTCTATTTCACTCAGCTAGCTCAGGGAGAAACCTTCAAAAAGAGCTTTGTTGCCTTGATAGCTTGCTACACTACGAAGAATTGGTGTGGTCACACTTTTCACGAGGCTAGCCAGATCAGCACTATGGTGAACTTAAGATTTGTGTGCTTCTCTTTTTATTACATTGAGGTTGGACAGTTGAGAACAGTACTTCTGGGGCAGAGAGAGTAAGCATCAATAGGTTGGTATTCTCAAGGTTAATTGGTTAAGTGAGGTTGAATTATGCTTGGGATCTATAGGGATTGTAGACCAACTGGGAGTAACATGAGTTAGAAAATGTAGTAGGAATGATTTGCAAGTGAAAAGTTTGAGGATAGCAGAGTTGGATATTTCAAGGCAAAAATTATTTTAATCAGTTAATTGATGAAAAGACAAATGTCTATTCAGTGATATTCTACTCAATGGACAATCAAATCCTTTCTGTATGTTACCAACAGAACACTTGTACCAGAGGTGGGATTCTTTTTTTTTACTATCGGTTCTGTGGGCATGGCGTGACTTTGTGGGCATGGCTTTGTGGGCATGGCTTTGTGGGCATGGCTTTGTGAGCATGGCAGGGGAAGGATGTTGCAAAATCCTCATTCTCTCCCCATCCCACTAATCTGCTTTCCAGCACCAGTCTCCTATTCAGGGCAACAAAAGAAGATCAGCTCGAAGACTGGGAGGCAGTATGGGTGGGACTAGCCAATTTGCTGGTTCTCTGAACTACTCAAAATTTCAGCTGCCACTTCTCCAGAACCTGTCAGAACTGGCTGAATACCACCACTGATTTGTACATCAATTATTAAGAAACTGATTTACTGGTTTACATTAGAATACGCTTTTCTATTTTTTCTTTCATCTGAAGTAGATAAACAAACGTTGCTTCATGCTTTAACCAAATTCTGTTGATAAATGTGAAAAATACAGCTTCTGAAAGAAATGAAAATGCTGCCCACTGATCGGCTTCCTAAAAGCAGAACTTCCTAGACCTGAATATGAATTAGTCTCCCTAATGTGACAGCGCATTCCAAGGAGTAGCTCTTAATATTCAAAGTATTTGCATTTTTGTGCAGAAGGTATTTCTGAGTGTAAATCAGATGGTTTTGATTAAGTGCATAGGAGAGAGAGGCTCAAGAAATATGCTGGTGGAAATCAGAGCACATCCTGAAATGTGGAGCCTTTTGAAGCACAGAGAGCAAATATCTAAATATTGGGAAACATTGCAATATTCTTGGCACGCCTGCCTTCTGAAAGAACATTTTATTTTCTTGTCAGTGACTTTGGAATTTGCACCACAGTTGTTCAATGACTAAGGAAAGTCATGCCAAGAGAGATAAAGTTTTGTTTTAAGGGCAAAGACATAAAATAAGGACCAAGCAGAACAATTGTACACCTGTTTCCCATAGTAAAAAGGTATCTCAAATCTGCTTTTCCTTGAAAAATTTGGCCAGGGAATGTATTTCAAAAGCTCAATGGCCCACAACATTATCCCCAGTGCTCTGTGCTGTGTGCCTAATTGGGCTTTTTCACATTTGCATAAGCATGATGCTTCATGATTAATGCATGAGGCACAGCATGCAGCCCTGTACCAATTCATCTGTATATTCATCCCTGCATTATGCCGAAAGTGTAATCCATCATATCTGTAGCTAAGGTTATGTTATTGAAAATCAAACTCTATAAATTTAATTTAAAAATGCCATCTGCAACTTAAAGCTCTTTTGTCTGAAGAAGAGGAAGAGGAAGACTTAAGGGTTCTGCTGCCTATGATACACATAACCATGTTGTAATGACAGATATTTTTCTCTCTCTCTCCTTTATTATTATTTTCAAAATGAAGTATCAAGCGTGTCATTATACTGCTGGGAAGTTTACAAGATCAGATAAAACATGAAGATATTGTTGTATTAACCTAATTAGTATTTCTTCTCTTTACTCTTGGGTCTGCTTTAACCTGATCTAAATGGCAAATGGCTCCTCTCAAAGAGCAACAGGGTGTTAATAATTCAACACCACATCCTATCACAGATGGACAGTGAACCCCAAAGTGAAAAACTGATGACAAAATAGAAAGTGAGTAAAACAGAAAATGGAAGGGAATTTTAATCTAGCTCAAATTAGATATGTACCAAATGCTCCATCTTACACTGGTTTTGGTTCATCACGTGAGGTGTAAACTTGGTTTGTAGATGCAAAAGCAAACAGATATTGAAGTATCATAATCAGTTTATTGTTTTCGAACCTTTTATGGTTTAAAGGTCCTGTGTCAGAAGCACAAGACAGACTCTCTGCTGCATTAATTTTCTACTTGTCTTTTTTTTTTTTGCTTGTTTCTTTGCTTTTTATAGCAAAGCATTACAGCTTTTGGTCTATATTGTAAAGTTATACAGTATTTTACAATCACAGGATTATGGGATTGTAGGAACTTTCCTTGCCTAGTTAAAGCAGACAATATCTTACGTAAGACAGAGGTAAATGACAATGTAATGAGATGTCCATAGGACCCAACACTTAATTCCATTGAGCTTGGATTTTCCAATCCTGGGATGAGACAGAATGAAGTCAAACAATGGCTGATTCTTCACTCCCCAAAACAAACTCCTGAATTTTATGGATGCTGAGGAGCAGGCAGACAGTTATCCCCTCAAGTAAGTTGAAATGCCTTCCAGCTTGTTTCCATTATATAAAATATAGTTATAGGAACTATACATGGAATGAATGTCTGTGGAGATAAATGTCATCAGTCATTCTGGTTATAGTTGTCTCAAAGGTGGGTTTTTTTTCTCTTCAAAAGGCAGTTGGAGGAGGAGGAGGAGGAGGAGGAGAAGGAGGAGGAGGAGGAGGAGGAGGAGGAGGAGGAGGAGGAGGAGGAGGAGGAGGAGGAGGAGGA
>JAPKID020001497.1:0-14690 GCA_026931265.2 Tropidonophis doriae
GGTTGAGTCGAAGCCTGTTCCTCCCCATCCAGACTCGCACGGCTTCCAGGCACTGGGACATCACTTCAACAGCATCGTTGGGGTGGTCAGGGGTAGAGATGTACAGCTGAGTATCATCAGCTAGAAGAAAGTACTGTTGTAACTTTGTGATATAAGCTCCATCCTATTTATACTTGTAATGCAACATTGCATGCATGCACAAAAATGGAAAATCAGATGTGAGTTTGTAGCACTGCTTTCATCAGTCTGACAAAACCAATAAATTCCTGTAGACACCCATGATAAATTTTGCTTCTAAACCTCATCTTGCTGAGGGAGTCCCTAATGCTTTTATTTGTTTCTGTGGATACCTAAGTGTTCGATAATTTTGCTTTTGTTCTCTGTAAAGTGATATCTGCTAGAAGATTTTGAAAAATGTGAACATTCTCAAGAGTTCCATGCTTGGAAATCAAGTCTGAATAGTCCTTGAATCTTGATATCATTACAATGGTACCATCTGAGAATATTTTGATATGTCACAGTATACATACCAGTGGTGGGCTGAGCGTCGTCCATGTGGATGCGTGCAGCGCATGTGCACATGCATGCAGTGTGCACATGTGTCTTGGTGCTTCCATGAGCCTCCACGATGCTCCAGCTGCTCAGCAGAGCGTCGCGCAGGTGCTGTATGCGCTGTGCATATGCACGGAAGCACTGAAGATGTAAAAGAACAGTAAGAAATGATGGCGGCTGGGCGGGTCTTCCGGAGCACCTTACCATACCAGTATATGGTGCTCCAGGCAGGCTCCGGTACACCTGTACTGGCACACACCACCTGCAACTCATCACTGATATATACATGGTTTACTTATCACAAAATGGAAATGGAAACAACATCAATAATTATATTAGAAAATTAACTTATGGAGCTGGGTGTTTTGGTGACTTGAATCTTCAGATATCCAGGACTTCTCATACTTGGATTAAATACTCTATGTTTTATCACAGAGATTTTGTTTGGTGAAAGAAATATCTTGCTTCATTTTTGAGTCTTATGAATTGAAGAGTCTGACTCATTGTCAAATTAGACTTGTTCATGTTTATGCAAGCTGAGATAAAAGAAAGGAATATTCTGAATTATCTCTGACTAATTGGGAGTATTATCAATAGCACTGTATTATTGATACTGAGAGAGATCAATCCCTTGAAGCCAAAGCTTTGCAATAGCTATTACCATATATTTCATAAATGTTCTCAATATAGTAGTGAAGTTCCTTAAACAGGAATAACAGACCTAGACTAAAAATAGTATTAAAATTACTTTATAATTGTAATTGAACTTGTATTATATAATAGGGTATATTGTAGACTAAGGCCAACCAATTGTCCTGGCCTAAGAAGAAGTTGAGAGTTAAGAGTACGATTTAAAACCAACAGGCCAATACAAAGTTTCTGAATTCCCTTACATTTAGGATAAGACATGGTCCTTCTCTATCTGAAGCTATTCTTATTAAGAGAATGGTCAGCCTATTTCAACAAATGTGTTCTAAAAACAATAAGGTGGTTTTGATCCTCAAAATTTACCTGAAGATCCTTTAAATGATCTATTTTCTCCCAGGTATTAAAAAAGGAAAAAGAAAACTATTACAATCTACCCAAACTGATTGGAGAAAGCATGTTTAAATTTAAAAAATATAGCTTTGTCCTCTCAGAACACTTTCATTGATGTCATTTCTGGTGCTGGTAATGAGCATCTGCGTTTAAAAATCCTAAATGCAATTCTGCTCATTTCTTCTGTAGTCTCTGTCTCGGCATAGAAGATTCCACCTTTGTCTAGGGTAAAATTTAAAAAAAATGTATACTGAGATCCTAATAGAACGTGTGTGACTATATTTCCGCTCATTTATTGTTATTTTAATATTAAATACATATTCACTGCCATAGGAACGTCCTTTATTAAATTTTGCTATAGGAGATCCCAGAATTAAAATCAGCATGATGATGTAGATCTTCTGAATTGTCAACCACAATATTCTAATATTTGAGCCACAGTCTTTATAATATTTATCCATATGTTTGCTTGAGAGGTGGTATTCAGCCGGTTATCTCCAGTTCAGGCGAACTGATAGCGATGGCTGCGGGAGGCTCTGCCCAGTCACCCTGACATACTGCACGACCATTGTGCATGTGAAGGCAGTGCGCGTGCGCAGACATGGCATGTGTGAGTGAAGCTCTGCTCACATTTGCAAACCAGTAGGGAAGATAAGTGGATCCCACCACTGGTTTGCCTGCTATTGAAAGAGATGGGAGACCTTCTTATGGAATACTTTTGCCTAAATTCTTTAATCCTCAAGGGAATAACTGAGCACTTAAAAACATCAAACCCAGAAGAAAACTTGTTAACATCTCACACAAGAACAATTGTTGATCATTTTGGCATAGGAGGGAGGACAATACATTTTGTGTATTTAGCTTTTTGCTCTCTCAAATATACTGCCTCCAAATGCATTTTCTGAGAGAACGTCCTTGTGTTACTTCAAGAATTATGGTGTGTGTTAGCTTCAGAGTAAAGGGTAAGGAAAATTAAATCACCACTATGCACTCTATATAGATTAGCCGCAAATTAGTTAGAATTGGAGATTTAAAAGATTTTTGCTACATGTTGAAGAGTGGACAGTATATTTGTCACTATAGGAAATAATGAATTTTACTGAAGTGTCTCAAATTTCTGTTACAGGAATAATCAGATGGCCTTAAATCTCAGTGCACTTATTCATTCCAATATATCTGGCATGATGTCTGGTACCTTTGATGGGGATTCGGTTGACTTGGAGACAACTATAAAGGGTTTAATGATGAAATAGACACAGCAACTAAGAGGCCTATTATTGATTCAGTTTCATAATAATCCTTTTCCAAAATTAGATGATCTGTTATACGAGGGCTTGTAAACTCAGCCAATGGTTTTAAATTGTTCTATTAAGAATGTGCTACATGCTGGATTAACAGTAGATATAGTTGCATAGCCATGATATTAAAGGCAATGAGAATATAGTAGCTGTGTCAAAAGATATAGTAATTTAGACATAGATTGCTGTAATGGAGATAAAAGTTAGAATGAAAGAAACAAGTAGGTAATAGTTGTATTGACTGCATACTAGATTTTGATCATAGTCTCTATTATACCTAGCAAATGAATAGTAATGAACCTTGTATGGGGACGAATAAAAGGAAACCACTAGTGAGCAGGAACAAAAACAATTGCCTGCATATAAGTATGACCATAATGGGTTTGTCAGTGGGATAGTGAAACAGAGTACTGAGAAACTGATGAAATCAATGTATTTCCATTTCTAGTCAGTTTTGTGAAATTTTGGTGTACAATTTGCTGGAAACGAATGCCTCCCAAGTGATGACATTTAATTCTTAGGTCTGCCTGTGTTACACAGCACACTGGCCAATGATTTTGATCCATTGAGACAGTTTGAGCTTCTTCCCATACAATTCCCATATTTTGCAGGGGCATCTCTGTATGTTTTATGCCAGATCCTGTATGATTCTCCCTGTCTTTCTTTTCTTCCAGATGGCACCTGGTACATAGCTTTCTGGGGATATCAGTATCAAGGTTAATCTGAGCATGCAAAGAGGAATAGGGTAGAAATACAGAGCCCATAAGAATTGAGCTCTTGGATATGCCAAAAGCATTATGTACAAGTGCAGTAAATCCTGTAGGTATAATGGACACAGATATCTAAGAATCAAGGTAGCTGCTGTGAGGCTTTCCAAGTTATAAATGGGAACCTTGATCTAGAACATGAGGTGACTGTCCTTGATCTAGTGTTGTTTGGCAGCAGTGTATTTAGAAGGAATTACTGAATTCAGCTATGAATAATTTCGATGTGACCATTATCATTTTTTTCTTAGTTTAAATGCTAAAAAGTAGTTAACACAGAGCTGTTCATTTGTACTGTGCCTTGTCTTGTATCTTACATGTTTGTGTGATTTCAAAAATGTCAGGAAACAAGTTTGTTTCACGAATATTTATATGAAGAATCCCACGGAGCCTTCCAGATGGCTGTCCCTTCCCCCACCTCTTTTGACTCAAATCCAAGACAGGCGCATTCAGTGTTACCCAGATTAGGGTAGCAGCAATTTGAAAAATAGAGCTGATGCTTATTTAATCTTGTGGCATGGTTACAAAATGCCCTAATAAACTATCTAAAACTGTGATGCTTTATGAGAGAGACACACAGAAAGAGAGAGAGACAAACAGAGAAGACTAATTTGTTAATCACTTGCCAACTGGAGCAGCTACAAATCGGAACCTCCAATCTGGATTTGGCATTGTACCCAACCATTTCAGTACCAATAAATAGTAATTATAATGATTGAGTATTTTGCCTTTGTTAAAATAGGAATTAGGCAAAAAAAACCATGTCTCAGATGGAAGCATTTTGGTTTGATTTTCAGCTGTTCCTATTGACAGAAAAATTGTGTGAGATTGATCCGACAGTTTACTTTGATAGCATTGTAGGAGAAGACTGGTCCTAGTGCATCGTAGCACAAAAATTAGGAGAACTCTGATAGTATATTTTTTTGTCTAACACATTTTATTAAAAGACATGCTTTCATGAACTGCTTGATGCAGGTAGAGAGGCTGCTCTATGCATCTAATGAAGTGAACTGCAGCTGACAAAAACTTATACCTTTTAATAAAATGTCTAACTTGTAAAAGGTTATACTAGATTTCTTATTGTGATGGGAAAATTAGCCTCTGGAAAGAGTGTGTAATGCACGGTTAGTTATAGGAGAAAGGATAGTTGCAATCATTGTTGAATGGCTAAGGGCAGAATCAAGTTACTCACCCTTTGGTAACTGCCATTCTGGAATACGCTCTGCTACTTGTACAATCCAGTTGGGGTTTCAATTTCTAAATGGGGAGCAAAAGATAAGGAAAGGAGCTTGTGTTGATAAATATATGAGTATAAGGACATTGTATAATGTTGCAGATAAAATCTCAACAGAAAAAAAGTGGGGAAATTAAGTTATTCCTTATCCTTGTTAATCCTGTCAACAATACATTGTGAATAAGATGTCACAAAGTTTGGTTTAATTTGGAATTTGTTGGAAGCTTCTAAGCAGTGAATCTTTCATAGGTGCTGTTGTTTCCAATGTTTTGTTTTGTTTTGTTTTAATAGAGTCTCTGATTATACAAAAGGTGGTAGGTGTTCTGCAAATGATTAAGAACTATACAAAAGCCTGAATGCACAATCACAAATGAGAGTCCTCAAGACATTGTCCTTATTATTTCATACACTGAGAAACTCATGTCAATGGTCTTGATTGGCTAATCAATGTGGATGACAAAGTTACCATATTTTTCGGAGTATAAGACGCACCCAGGTTTTGAAGAGGCAATTTTTTTTAAAAAAAGTAGGTAGGTAGATAGAGAGAAAGAGAGGGAGAGAAAGAGAGAGAAGTACACTAGGTAGGTAGGGAGACAGAGTGTGTAGTTAGGTAGGTAGGTAGATAAAGGGATAGAGAGAGAGAAAAACAGTAGGTAGGTAAGTAAGAAGAGAGAGTGTGTAGATAGATAAGTAGGTAGAGGATATAGAGAGAGAAATAGAGAGAGAGAAATACAGTAGATAGGTAGGGGGAGAGAGAGAGTAGGTAGATAGGTAGATAGAGGGGGGAGATAGAGAAATACAATAGATAGGGAGGAAGAGAGAGAGTATAGATAGGTAGGTATGTAGAGGGATAGAGAGAGAGAAATAGAGAGAGAGAAATACAGTAGGTGGGTAGGAAGAGAGAGAATAGGTAGGTAGGTAAGTAGGTAGGTAGGCAGATGTTTCCAGGCGTATTTACCCATGTGCTGGAGAAGGAAATCACTGACCACCTTCGGAACAAATCTTTGTTTCTGCAGGCACAGTACTTGATCAACATAATTCTCATCAATCACTCTAACTAATCAGCTTTCCAAAAGAGAAAAAAAAACCTTTTGCACTTTGCAAACCTCCTCCAAACGGCCCGTTGTTCATGAAAATAGGCCTGGTTTTTTTTTCAAATAAAAGGCATGAATAGCCTGGGGGGGGGCTTGCAGAGTGCTCCTGGGGGAGTCAAAAATGAGCAAAAACCCGGCACTTTTATCCATTTTGGGGTCAAAAAAATAGCATGCATAGACTTATGGGGGCTTATAGAGTGCTACTGGGGGCTGGGGGTGCAAAAAAGCTCTGTTTTTTGCTCATTTCTGCCCTCCCCAGTCCCCAGGAGCTCTCTGGAAGCCTCCACAAGGGTATGAGCGTGACCATTTTGGTGAAGGGGCAGGGTTTCAGGAGACAAAAAATGCTGTATTTGATGTATAAAACACACCCAGATTTTCAGCCTCTTTTTAGAGGAAAAAAGGTGCGTCTTATACTCTGAAAAATACGGTAACCATATTGTTTTAGTTAGATATGCCAACCCACTTTCTATTAGAAGACAGATTAATTTAACTTTTTAATTTAATTTAACTTTCATGATTGTAAGTCATGAATATGGATTATCTATTTGAGCACATGAAATGTTTTAGCTGCCATGATGAAAAGAGTAGCAGTCACTCTCCTTTATGTATTTTGACTGTGGTCCATTTATTCAATCTATCCAGGGTAGAATTTCAAATTTTTTACTTTTAGATCTTAGACATAAAGATCAAAATTTTAAAATGTTTCATTTTCAGTCTGAATATTACTGAAATGAAAGTTCATTACATAAGAATTTTGGATAACTGATAAAGACATAATCATTATGTGAATTACCTTTGCAATTACTACCTCTTAAAAAATATTGAACTGAGAAGAGATACATTGAAGTTAAAGAAGAAAAGGGGTTTCAAAAACTGACATTTTTTAAATAACCTGTAGTATTACAGAAAGAGTCTATGTATTTTCTATGTATTTTCTATAGTGCCCCATATCAGCAATAAAAAATGGGATATCCTATTTTTATACATTTGCTACACAACTGATTTCTTTTCAAATTAATATTGAGCTAGCTGTCTTGTTATTCTGTTGGTTTATTCAATTATTCAGAGACAATTTTGAATGAAATATTTTTTTTGCTTAAAATGTAACATGATTCAACATCTAAGAAAAAGGTACCAGTACTCAGTTTTTTCTCCAATACAATTCCTTTCTTCCTTCCTACCTTCCTTCGTGAGTACCATAAGATAGACCAGGAATATTAAGAGTCAATTTCTGCCAATGAAATTAAAGAATGACAGTGTTGGCTCCAAGACTGTTATCTCTAATAACAGACTTAGGTTATACCAAATTTGTCAGCCAAATAACACAATTATTTAAAATTATGCAGAGTTTATTCATAGTTAGTTATTTGGTTCTCTGCTTTCAGAAGAACCTTTCATAAAGAAGTAATTATTTTAGAATATTTTATCTAAATTTGGAAATTAATCCTTTTTGTTGCTTAGGTATCAGTGCTTCCATTTACCAATAAATGGTCTATAAAATTTATTTATAGACCAATAGCTTATGATTATGCATTGCACATTTTATATATAACCTTTTATGTAAAACTTAATATGAGCTGTTTCTACTCATATTCCATTGGGCTGTGACAATCACTATTCATGAAAATGTTTGAAATACAAGTGTTCTGTGCTAACTCAGATTAGGCATTAGCCCAACCATGCAGTGAATGTGGCTATGTATAACAACTAGCCTGTCTAATTTCAGCCTGCCATTAAGTGAATAATTGCCTCATTATGGGCAGAAAATCTATTCTTCAGTCAACTGAACAACTAGATTGCATAGCTAGTTCTGATGTGAATTGAACTTGTTATATAAGAAAAACAGGCCTGGGTGAGACCAAAAGGATAATCCAGCAAACTATTTGTAACATGATCAGGCCTCTCATCATTTGTCCTTCAAAAGAAGGTATTCATAAGAGACATAACATAATTTACTGACTATTTATGGGCACCTGCTACTAAATGGAACTTTATTTTGCATAGCAAAACACACATGAACATCTGATCTAACCATCTGATGCATGACTGGGTTAATACATCAAACTCATAGTGTGATTTTTTTTGTTTAAAATGTTGTATCGGCACACCTATAAATATTAATTAATCATGGGCCCTGTGTGATGTGTGAACTGCCAATTGTGTATTTAACTGTAGTTAACCATAGTCATTGTTTAATGCAATATCCAGATTGCCTTACAGAGAATTCTCTTCAATAATACATCCTTTTATTTGTATCCATTTTAAGGTGACCATTTGGATTAAAGCCAGATTAAATTAATATGTATCAAGGTAAAATTCTGCATCAGAATTTCATAAGAAAAAAATTGTAAAAATAGAAATGGTGCTTTGCTTGTGTATATGACTTTATTGTTATATTTAGTGGTAATTTTATATTGAAACTTACTAGTTTTCTTTTTGTCATAAAAAAGTAATGTTGTTTTGGCATGCATATTAGCAGTTCTTTTGCGTACAAAGTGATTATTTGAGATTTACTGCCATTTCTCAGTGCCAACTTTTAAACAAAGGCTTTAAAGGTAAGTTAGCATGGACAAAGAAATCATAAGCTGGCTGTTTTGAAAATGCTATTTTGTTAATAAAAGTGCCAAATAAAGTTTGATTTTGGGACAATCATATATTAGTTGAAACAGTTTATTATCTTCTGGATTGTATTCTTTGAGTAGTAGGTGGGATATATATATTTTACATGTTTTGACAGTTTATAAAAACATGTTCGGCCTTTGTTCATTTAATGATAGCAAATGTCAAAACAGCATTTGCTGTGCTAAGCATAAGCAGAGCAGTGAACAAATCTGTTCAATTTACAGTTTGAAATATCTTTCAATTATTTTATGCCTGGAACTGATAAAGTAACTCCATTAAAGAGTTTGGCTGTTATTGCTTTATGAAAAAACCATAATAGAGGTATTTATCATCTGAAAATTTGTATTTCTTTTTTGACTCATCTCTCTGCCTTTATCCTTTTATGATTTAGATGTTGACACATTCATATCAGATATCCTGAAAGGTGAAAATTTATCCAAAAGAGCAAAGGAAAAAAAGGATGTTCTGGTTAAGAAGATGAAAGACATCAGGTCCAAGTAAGTAATTATGCTTGTATAAAATACATTTGTGTAAAAGTATATAAGTTTGCAACCAATCTGTCCAATAGGCTATCCTTATTAGTTTTTTAAAAAATTGAATAATAAATAATCTAGCATAAATTAAATCCTTGCTTTTTTGTTTCTTTATTTATTTGGGTTTATATACCATCATATTCTCATTTCATATTCCAAAGAAAGGAGAAGGGAAACTCAAGCTCCTGTCATCAGATTGCTCTTCTCTAACAGGTAGTAGAAGAAATATAGCTACAGGTAATCCTTGCTTAATGTCCATTGTTTAGCAACCATTCAAAGCTATGATGGCGCTGAATGAAAGGACTAACAACCAGTCTTTGAAGTTCTGGTCATTTCAGTGGTCACATAAACTAAATTCAAGTGTTTGGCAACTGTTTTGTACGTATGACCTGTTGGTGTGTACTGTAGTCCTGTCACAATTTGCCATTTGTGATCTTTCCTGCCAGCTTAACACAAACAAAGTTAATAAGGAAGCTGGCAGGGAAGCTCATAAGTCTCTTGGGTAAGTTTCTTGGGTAAGTCTCTCCCCCCTCCCCCCCAATTCTTCACTTTTATCCTTTGCTTGCATTCATTGTGCTCTCCTCATGCACTACAATCTCCTTTGCCACTTTGTATCCATTGCATCATCTTCCTTCCTTTCATTCAGCATCCTTCTTCCCTCCTTTGCTTGAATACACTGTGCCTTCCTTCCTCCTTTGACATCACCCCCTTTTACTTACACCCAGCATACCCCACCCCCTCCACTCGTATGCAATATGCCCTCCTTTTCCCTGGCCTTTCTGCATTTATGCCACTCTACAGCAGCAGCTTCATCTGCCAACATGGATGTGGTCTGTACTTGGCCTTCACAGACCTCCCTCACCCCTAATTAACACCCCTGCGTTCCTTACTTGAGATTTTCACTTCTTCCCACTTAACAATCGGTATATCTTGATGTTATGGTATCCATGGCTGTCTCGATTGCTGTCAATAAGTGATGCAGACCCATGATATGACACTTTGTAACTATATCACTTTGCAGGGTCATCCAGGTCCAGATTGCCATTGTTATTTGAGGGCTGTCAATACTTCTATTCATTTCAGATTAGTCACTCTTCATGTAAACTTGGAAAAAACATTTGCTTTCATTTGTGAGAAATAGGGATGGCCAGTGCTTCAAACACTTAGGAATCTTTCATAGCATGCAAGGCATCAACTCACAAACAACTACTCTTCCTACACTGATGCACTTGGGAAGGGTTTTTTTCATGCAGCCTATGATACCGACCACTAGTTAATGGAGATGGGCAGATGTATGGCAAAAGCATTCAGCAAACGTATGTTAGAGGTCTTAATCAATGACTGCCATCTAAGATTGGGCAAGTGTAAAGCAGTTATCAATATGCATAAAGAGCATTGTCTATCAAAACTTGAAGAAGAACTGGTCATCCACGTAGGGAATATTATTAAGATCCTTGTAAAAGAAAGAAAGATAAGAAAAAGGAAAAAATTGGGGGATAAAATTCAAAAGTTAAAACTATGCTTCTAAATCTGTAGGAATTTGATCCATGATTTATGGAAGAAACGATTAAGCCAGCAGGAATGAGAAATTCCTGAATATGATAGCAATAGCATTTAGACTTATATATTTCTTCCTAGTGCTTTACAGTCTTCTCTAAGTGGTTTACATAATTAGTATATTGCCCGCAACAATCTGGATGCTTATTTTACTGAACTTTAAAGGATGGAAGGCTGAAGTTACCTTGAGTGGTCAGAATCGAATTTCTGGTAGTGAGCAGTAAGTTAGCCTGCAATACTGCTTTCTAACCACTGCATCACCATGGCTCTTAACAAACTAAAAGAATCATTAAATTCAGTCAAGTGAATCTGTCAAGAATCCACACAATTCAATATAGGACTAAATAGAATCATAGAGTTGCACAGGATCCTTTAGGCCATCAAGCCCAACACCCTATTTAGGGCAGAAATCTCAATTAAATTTCTAAGGAATCTCTGACTGACAGTTGTCTACTTTATGAATTGATGATCAAAACAGTCTAGATAATTAGTTCTATTGTTGATCTTTAATTGCTGGGATTGTTGTAATTTCATAATATTTGGTATCTAGTCTTGCTCTTCTTGTGACCACTATTTACAGAAGCATTTGATATATCTGGAAATGGTGCCTTCCTGATCAGAAATTAGCAATGCTAATTGGAATTCTCAATGTCAGAATCCATTCTAGGGTTACTATTTACCAAGTTATATAAATCTTAGCATGAACCATTCTTCCTTTCAAAATGAGCCATTGCAAAAGAGCAAAGTAATATTTCTTTGGACTTTGTGAAAGTAGATATGCTTTTGAAAAAAAACTTGATGTGTGCTGAAAACCTTTATCTATGTCTCACTATTTTTGTCAGATACATGGTTAATCCATGTCATACTTGCTTACAGTATTATATCTGACTGTTGTACTGTTGTGGTTGTCTGTAGAAGTGACAAAATAGATAAGCAATATAAGAGGTTGTTGCCATGATGGATATGATTTGTCACTGATAGCTTGGCTTTTTGCCAGCAAAACTTTCTTTCCTATCAAGAATAATGCCTACCTCGGGTAATTTGCAACTATCACTATATCGTTTAACACTGATAAATTGTTTATTCTGTGTGAAGTTTTAATACCAAAGCCAGACTTGAGGAATATAACAAAATGTACCAAATGCTACTAGGATAGTTGTGTGGTGTGGTTGGCTTATAGTAACATTAGCATCAGGTTCTAGTCAGGGATGCTTAGCACAATAAAAGTGTAGCATCTATCCCTTAGGTTTTGCTCTTCTGTCCTGGTGATGCTTGTGGACACAGTTTGTTGTCTATTGTTGTTTATTTAATTAATTTATAACTTAAGTGGAATAAGCATCTCTAGGCATGTGTAATACAAAAAACGAGTAGAAAAAGTTAATACCATGTTTCCCTGAAAGTAAGACAGTGTCTTATTTTCTTTTGACCCCTCAAAACAAACACTTGGCCTTATTTTTGGGGAGGTTTATTATTTTTGAGTTGTAGGAGGTGGTGAGTGTGGTCATCCCATGGCTGCTGCTGTATTGCAGTATTTTTGGTGAGGGTTCATTTTTTTGGGAGGGCTTATTTTAGTGCATGTGCTCAAAAGCCCAATAGGGCTTATTATCCAGGGAGGGTTTATTTTCAGGGAAACATAATATATTAGTAGCAGGGCAAGAACCATTGAATACCATGAAATAATATCCCCCTATTAATTCAGATTCAAAATCATCCTGATCCTCAGAATGATTCTAGATATTGTGTGTTTCTTTTTCTGTCTTAACATTGTATTCAGCAATATTCTTACAGGTATATCCTTATGTTGTCCAGAAAAATACCGTTTATCAGATTTAATTTACTGTAATTGCTTTCCTGTTCTTCAACTTATATAAGCATTATCTTTATCCTTTTTTAACCATATTGTGAATTTTTCAGAGTAGTGATTATTTTTTTCTGTTTTCCATATTAATATATTAATGGTTTCAATTCAAGCTTAGGTGCAATATAATACAATCATTAGTTCTTCATTACTAATATGCAACTATTAATATCATGGAAGACTTATTCAAACCTTAGATCATATTTTTGAGTAGTGATGCTCAAAGTGCCTTTCAGTAATTAGTTGTGGGCTGTCATTTTGTTAACCTGAAAAAACATGCCATGTTGTTTAGATTTGCAAATACTTACCGTATCCTTTTTCCCACTCTCTCTTTTTCCTTTCCTGCAGCTACCCACAAGAATTTCCTGAAATAGGTAAGAGTATATTTTTTTCATTTGCATGTGGCTTAAATATTTTTTATTACTACTGAGCTTCCAAACTGATCTTAAGTACATTCAATCACTTTTTGAAAATTCAGACTGCACATATGATATGGTTGAGTATGCTGGCTCCCCCTGCTGGAGAAAAGCTTGCTTTGCTTCCTTGCTCCTTCGCAGACCGGCAGAGCTTGCAGCTGTGTATACATTTCTTCTGGACATTGGTGTATTTGCTGAGGAAAACAACACATGAAACTAAGGAACAGATAGTTGCAAATTTCCATCCACATCTGCTCTTAATCACTTGCTCTGCCATGACTCATCTGCGCAATAACAAAACTGAAGGGATTATGTATGATTCTATGGATCACATTTATATTTCGTTCCTTCCTAGGAGCCAAAGAGCTGGGCATGTTTTAGTTCTTACAAGACATACGACGCTAATAGAAAGTGGCTTGCTTACCTAACAACCAATGGGCCTCATGACTGGGCACTGATTTGAATTTTACTCAAAACAAAAGCAGTAATAATCTCTCCCTCAACCTGCCATGATTGTTATGATCTGCTAGTTGTCATTGGAGGCGTTCCTATAATGAGCACGATGAGAACTTTTAGCTGCGTGCAGGGTTAGCTATCATAGTTATTTTCTTTTGCGTCATAGGTAAGTAAGAAGGCATTCTTCTGAAATTAGGCCGCAGGGGTGTGGTGCAAAAAACACCAAAGAGATTTGGCAAACACTGTTCCGTAGGGAACAGAAAAAGCAATGACTCATGCCCGTTTCTAAAAACTTCCTAAAAAGTTTCTACCCAAATCAGAACAAAGTCTTAATAGGTTGTCTGTGGCTAGGCCACAGAACAATGGAGCAATAGGATTTGTTTCCTCTAACTGGGCTAGTTAACACTCAAAATGGTAGATGCAAACTTTTTTTTTTCATTCTTAAGCGTTTAACATTTTTTTAAAGGTTAATTTGAGGTAGAGATTCTAGGTTTAGGTTAAATTGTCTTGTGAACATTTTCCTCCTAAATTAATCCACTGAATGAACCCAAACCAGCTAGAGATGGTTCTGCGACTTAGAAGAAGGGCCTTCTCTGTAGTGGCTCCTTCCATTTGGAATAACATTCCCTTGGAAATAAAGTTAGCTTCCTGGCTACTTTTCCAAGAAGGCTTCTAAAGACATCGTTGTGTCGGTGGGCCTGGGGACCCCCAGGTGGATTTGGAGCTTATCAAATGGCATATCTGATCATGTTGGTCACCACCACGGATTTGTGTGTGTCTCTGGGGTTTTTATATTGTTGATTTTTAATGTACACCATCTGGAATCATCATGTGTGAATTGGGCGGCTATATAAATCTTGAATCCTGACTATTTTAGTTGGAAAAGAAAGCATTTTGGTTAGCTGTCTCTTAGCGCCAGAAATGGAATCAGCAGCGCAATCAGATGGCTCAGTTTAGATGGAATAGAAAACCATGACTTTATATACCCAACCTCCGCTTCTCCTTTCCACTCCCACTTAATAAACTGCAACTCTTTCTCATTCATAGAAGCCATAGTTCATAGAAGCCATAATTTGACATTTAAACACAGAAAAATATGGGTTTTTTGCAAAGTGTGTTTGCAGAGTTTGGCTGTAATGGCAGATTAATTTCTGTGAACAACAGAAAAACAATCTGAAAGCCCAAAAGTTGCGAAAAAAGGAGCACATCTGTAGTGCCAATGGCCAAACCAGGTTTGTCATTATAGGTGATGCTGCCCCATAAATGTT
>JAPKID020001498.1:0-14689 GCA_026931265.2 Tropidonophis doriae
CCACTTTTGTATCTCTGTTAGTAGTAAAATTTTCTAACCGCCCACCAGTTCCACAGTAATGGTGATTTATAAAGTAGTGAAGTCAATTAAATTTTAAAAAGGAAAGTGCTTTAGTATCGGACAAAACCCCTACCACCCACCATGAAAGCTGGAACACCCACTAGTGGGTGGTAGGGACCAGGTTGACTACCACTGATCTAGACTCTTAATTTATGTTATACAAAGAGGATTTTAGTATCATGGTTTTCCTACAGAAATGACAATAATATTACTTGATAACAAGTCTTTAGAACTAAATTCAAGGAATCTCTACTACAAGGATTTACAATGCAAATATTAACATTTCGTAGTTTCAATGGCTGTGTGTGCACATGCACTGCAACCAAGTGATTGCATTTTGAATTGCTCGGTGTGGTTCACAAGGGCACTGATCAAACAAAAAGCAGCTCCCGAAGTACTGTTCCTGATTTGACAGGCACCATCTATTCCTAGAAATGGTAAAGCATGATTCCAACTCAGTTCAATGAAGGTACGGGTGAATGTTTGCCTTACAGCATTAAGTACTATTCCCTGACCAAATTTACCAGGACAAATGAGTCCTGCCTTAGTTTTGGCCAGCATAAAACAGCTCTTGGGAGCTTTGCTTCTTTTCACCTGGCTGAGAACATCATTTAAAGCAGATCAATTGGGCTGCTGGTTGAAAAGGGATTTCTAACTTTAGCTGCCTGAAAGTTAGAATCCATGTTATTATCTTGGGCTCCAAAACATACATTTGATCGAAGAATTGTATCTCCCTTTAAAAAATGGTGGGCAATTTATTTCACAGGGCCCCACAGAAACCTTAGATTACACGGTTAACATCTGGCAGCAAAATATCAAATACTCAGCAGTGCCATTCTCTCTACTACATCATCTATAGGATGAAGAATGGAAGCCTATAGCTTCCATTCCCATCCTCAACCACTCTCTATATTACAGTTACGATGCTTCAGGAGATATCCTCATAGTTTCTGTGATCCTCAAAAACTGGAAATATAATTTCCCATTTCCTCAAATTTATGGGGCGGGGGACACTTCTGATACTTGTAGACTTTAGTCAAGAAGTGTCATGTGGGGTGACTAGGCCAATGTACTGTGATAGTTAAATCTCACTGTTATTGAAAAACAAAATCAGCACAAATTGAGCTATTGTTAAAACAAAGGAGAGTAGATAACAATCCAACCTGCTCTAAAACAAACCATCTATCAGATTGAATGGGAAGAAAAAAAAAACAAGGTATTGAATCAAAGTTCTTGATTCAAGGTGATTGGTGAAATTTCTTGGTAGTGGTTCTAACTTTCTTCCGTAAACATTACTTAGGTTCTTAAATAATTTTTTATAAACTTGTTGAAGAGTGGTTCATTTCTGTCTCTGGTACGAAGTCTGACAGCTTCAGCAACTGAGCACAAGTATGCTCTTATACAAAAACATTTTCTCATTTGCATGTACTGTAAGTTTCTCCAGTCACTTTCTCGCTCTCTTTTATATTTCCCCCTTATTAACACAACAGCAACTGACCACAAGAGAACAAATCACTGTAACATGGAATGTGCATACATGCATGCACACACAATTTATGTTATCTCCATACTGTATGCAGATTTGCAACCCAGCTGAAAGATTCACATAGTGTAATCTGCTTTCTCCAGAGGCCGCTGGAGCCCCACCATCTTTTCTATACCTTCCTCAAAAGAGGAGGTTGACACCAGTAGAAAATTCAGTTGCAACTTCTTGACGTGGGAGGGGAACACTACCAGTAGGATCATCCTGGAGAGTCATCCTGATTTAATGACCTTAATTGGAACTAGAATTTCCATTGCTAGGTGATACTATCATTAGGCAAAATTTCATATAATTGCCTCACATAAGAGACAGCAGTTATGTTAGTTCTGGTAGAAGTTGTTAGGTTAGCACTGTGCCAAGGCTAGATGAGGACCCCATGCTTCTCTGTCCCTACCACATTTGCCTCTGCTGCAATTCCACCCCGCCATTTGTCTCTCCTCATCTCTGCCCTTCTAGCCATCCTGAACTCTACTGCCTCCAACTGACCTTTGCGTCTTCTTCCTCCTGCTACTGCAATACTACTGATGAGGCAACACCTGGCCTGGCCCTCTGCAAGGCAGCTACTGGCCATATGCAAGGCCTTCCAGACTATATCAATTTCATCACATTCATCAACCAAACTTTAACTCCGCATGTTTTCCCCCTAAATTGACAATGTGCTTTCTCACATTCACCATTCATTCAGTCTTGGGGGTCCACTTCCCTTCATTTATTAAATTCATTACTTTATACAAGATCAACAAGGAAGAATCAGTGATCAGTTAAAACATATGACTTGATAAAAAATAATTAACCACCAGGCCACACAATCATTTATGTCAATTTATATCTTTTTGATTATATAGGAAAAGACTGGGTGGAGGAAATCTAGCACTGTATTCGAATACATTAGAAAAAATAACACCCCCTCTTTCTCTGTAACCAGGAGACCAAACTCAAACTTGACACTTAACTCTAGAAACAGCGTTGACTCCAGCAACATCATCTAAATCATGTGACGCTATAGTTTGCCTGAAGTTTGAAACAAATGCCTTCGCCACTACATGCTAACCGCAACGAACTTGACAAGAACAGTCTATGCAGACTAAACATTCTACTGCAATTTTTTAAAAAGTTCATATTGTAATTATCACTTTTTTCCATTAAAAAGAAGCCAGAAACCACAAATATTTTCCATTTTATGTATATGTAGACAGGTGCACATTTCAGAAAGGATGGTAGCAAGAGGAAACTAGCTGAACATTCTAAGTTTATACAAAACTATCTTTTTTCAGAAGGTTTTGTTTTTATGTTACATTAGCCAATTATAAGATTAATTCAGAACAGCTGACAGAATAAACTGTCATGGCCATTTATGTATCTTTCAGGATTATGCAACACCATTCCTCCCCCTCCCTATTTCTTTACTGGTAAGATTTTAAAACTACATTTGAACATAACTTTTTCAATAATGATTAGTGCTTGCTATTTGAGCTAGTAACATAATGTTAAGATTACACATTTAACCAAGTAAGCCATAGAACCTCTTCAAGCATAATGCATCTGCATACTGCAAATGGATTCCCCAAACAATGTACCTATTTTAATTGCTCAAGAATACAGAAAGCAAAGCTTCTGTGCAAACCCTATTTTGGGGGGGGGGGGGCTGTTCTTGTTATTTATTCTAAATATTTTCTATCCCCTTCCTGAAAAACCACTTAGGTGGTATGGTATGCAGGGATCCAAAAGTAAAATGGTAACAAGAAAAACATCAAGGCTTGGACTTCTGTTAATAATAGCACTATCAGGGAAACATTTCTTTCATGAAAAACCTGACTTATTTAGCAACTTGCTGGATAGCTTCCTTGGCAGCAATACACAAGTAGTTTGCCACGGCTTTCTATATCCTGGTCTTCCATCCTGACCCTGCTTAGCTTCTGAGCCCAGCAAGATAGTCCTGTGCTGCAATCTGTTTTAGTCACAAGCATCATTCAAACCAAAACAAGTTACTTCTTGGCAACTTTTCTAAAAAATAGGCATGATCTACAGTTCAGGAGTAACACCAAGGAGATCATATTTAGGGTGCCCAGTAAGGGTTTTTATATTTTCCCCAGAGACCAAAACAAATAAAAAATCAAATCAAATCATGAGAATGGTTAACAGAAAACATTTGTGATCAATGTATTCCAAATAGTTTAATAGGGAAATTAAACATTTAAGTAAATAAAAATTTAATGATACTAACAGCAACACAGGCAAAATTGCTTCCAAACTAATTGCTTCCAAACTATCAAGAGTTGAGGCATATGTGCGCATGTGTGTTCTTTTTTCAATTGTTACCTTAAATTTTGCATTGCACCTCTAGTGAAGATGTAGGAGAGCAAATATATTTATGGCAATCTTGGCAGAATTTCGCAGATACAACTTGGAACAGCTTGATTGGGTCTTGGCTTGGAGTGGACTTAAAGCTCACAGATCTGCTGGCTAATACAGATTCTGTGTTGCATTCTAGGCGCAAGATGCTAAACCAGTTATTTTTTTCTATGCCAACATGAAGGTCCAATTCTTAGTTTATATCCAGTTTAATTTCAATATTTCTTTTTTCTATTTTCCCCATCTTTAAGTGACTGTCTACAGCTACCTGAAAGAGCTGTAGTGATGCAGTGGTTAGAATGTAGCATCGCAGGCTACTTCTGTTGCCTGCTGGCTGCCTGCAATTTGGCAGTTCAAATCTCAGCGGCTCATGGTTGATGCAGCCCTCCAAGGTTGGTAAAATGAGGAATTTGGGGCAATAGGCTGACTCTGTAAAACTGCTTAAGAGAGGGCTGTGAAGCGGTATATAAGTTTAAGTGCTATTGTTATATTTCTTTACAACAAAGTTAGCGTTGTCACTTCCGGTTTGCTCGTAGAACCATTTTGTGTGCTCTGGATCCTTCAGGGAACCTTTCTGAAGGCTCCCGAGAGCAAAAAACAGCCCTATGAGCAAACTGGAAGTCTGTTCCCGAACTTCCGGTTTGCTGGTAAGACCGTTTTTTCATGCTCTGGAGAGTTCAAGGAAGCCTCCGCAGGGCGAAAAACGGCCTCAAAAGAAGGCTGAAGTCAGCTGGCCACAGCTGACAGGGCAACGCCTCACATGCCCTAACAAATGGCTCCGTGTGTCACCTGTGGCATGCATGCCATAGGTTCGCAATCATGGTCCAAGGAGATGTGGAGGTGCCTGAAGCTCCTGGGTGGTTTAAATTCATTGTCTGAACAAATGAGTTCTCTTGATGTAGGGAGGAAATCACAGTAAGGAACAAAGAAGGACTTTTTAGGGGGGAAAAGAACACAAAAATAGTGTTGAAATCTTGACAAAGCAGGTCACTTAACAGCCCTCAGGAAACCATATTCTACAGCCTCAGTGGAATGAGGAGAAACTATGGGAGACTTGTAGATTTGACAAATCAGAGGCTAGGTGACAGATATGGTATGAGATGTAATTCTTGACTTCTACTCTGACCTACACAAGTCATGAGGAGGATTGTAAAAGCATAGTTCCCAAGGAACAATTAGAAATATCAATCTGTAGAGTGGTAGGAAGGAACTGGATGAAGGATGGACTGAAATGGATTGTTAGTTTGGATTGAAAGCTCACTTAAAGGAGATATTCTTCTTGATTAAAAAAGCCAATAGCATAGTCAAAATCATAAAGTAATGAATTAGTTTATGGTAAATGTGGAAAAATCTCAGGAAATACTATGTCTTTGATAGTATAAAGAGTCACTGCCAAGGCAACACTAAGTATATTTTAACTAGCTATATAAAAAACATCCAGGGGGAATGATAGCTAATATATCTAATACAGTTAATATAGATAAGCGAAAGGCATATTTCTCTAGCTTAGCATAGAGAATGTTGTCATGTAGGCATTAAAAAACCCATTCAAACTTGATTATGGAGAGAATGAGCCTCTAAGTAAATCCGCAAATCATCTAAATACGCTATCAACAACTCGTCCAGAAAATCATAGCAAGCATGATTCATATGTCTTTCAAAGACTGACAGATTGTTTACCAATCCTAAAGGCATTACTGCATATTCAAACTTCCACAGAAGGACATTTTTATATAAACCAGACTGTATGCTTTCCTGAAATACTCCATAGTTAAAATTAATACTTTCTAAGAATTTAGAAATTTGGAAAAAAGAGAAAATAACCCCCATGGATTATCTGAAGGAACTATTACTTCTTGTCAAGAAAAGGTGAGTGCAAAACCAAGGAAACCAGAAGGACAAAGCCTTCCTTTACTGTAAAGTCTTCTTAATATCTTAAGAAAGGTAACTCTCTATTTGATAACAATTGTAAATATTTCATAGGAATTTGGGCTCCAGGAAGGAATAAGGTTGAAATCATTATGGTCCCAATAAATATGGTACGAGTGGTAGACAGCCCATTCTAAGGACAACCAGCAAATATAAGTTATTGTAGGAATTCCTGATGTTAGCCAACAGGGAGATGGAAAAATTGTGTATAATATGTGATAGGAACGGAGCACAGATGCCAATCTTCAGTTGTTTCAACTGTAATAAGGTTGACAAAGTAAATCGGAAGCATGGTCATGTGACCGGCCAGAATTGTTAAAGTATGAGAGCTGGTTATCACATCAGTAAAAGTCTAGTAGACACTTCACACAGTGAGCAAGTGCAGTCTGCCTCACCTTCATTAAAAAGCACAAACCTTATCACCTCTACCTAGAAATGGTGTAAAGAAAAATAGCACAATCTTTCTTTCTTAATCTGAGTGTGTATGTTTCTCTTTTGAAACTAGAGTAACTTGCATGGAATTCTTTTGCTGTTCCTGTAATTTCATTCTTAATAAATCTTGCTGTTCAGAACTCAGTGAAATGTGTTCTTGGGAATAATTGCTTCCAGGCAAGGCTTGCCAGAAGAACGAACATTTAGACCTGTAGTTGTACTCTGGCACTAGTTTGAGTAGGCAGTGCAACTAGAATGACTTGATGTCAATGCATTCTTTGAGTTTGGGCTCCACTTGGCTTCTAGTCACCCTAGGCAGAGAGAGACCCTAAGGGCGGAGACTGCATTAATTCCCAAGAATCCAGATCTAAAGCATTTAAGGAATCTACTGATGAAATTCACATTCCCTGAAATACTTCAGATAAGGGAAATTAGCATTGCATGCTTGGGCAGAAGGGCCAGGCTCTCCTTAGTGTAAACACTGGCCTCATATGCAAGGCTGAAATTTCTCTCTAGCAGTGAAGTGCAACTCTGCTTGCTTCCATTTGCACAGAGTGGGTGGGGAGGGAAAAGAAAGGAAAAGGAACAGTGCTGCCTTGCCTTTCCAACTTGCAGTTTTCTAAATATTTGAAAAATGTACAGTATATGGAAAAGAAAATCAAATTCATTTTCAAAAAAGGCAGATACATCATGGCTGTAAAGAAAATTAAATGCATTCCATGCAAGAGATTATGAGTATATACATTGTACAAGTGAAACTATTTTAAATTTTTTTTAAAAATTACTGTATCGTGTTTCAAGTTTGAAACCCATTTTTCAAATTCGGAACAGTTCCTCTGTGTTCGAAACAAGCTGTTTCAATAATTCTGAATAACTCCCAAGTTCGAAACCGAACCATTCTGAAGTTGAAATACTTCCAAAGTGATCAATCCCTTAGACAGCATTTTGAATTCAGGACATGCATTTTGAGTGTAAGATAAACATCAAATGGCGTGTACTTGGTATTGAATTTAAGATATTTTGCACAACCCTACCAGACAGCTAATAATACAGAGAGGAAAAAATAGAGAAGGCCAAAGAAAAGAAAAGTAAGAAGTTTAAAGACGGATAGCGGGGATGAATCTGGGGAACATCAAGCAGCAGCAGGTCAGGAAAAATGTTTAATAAAAAATTATAGACTGAGAAGGAAATGGATCATTAAGAAAGTTCTGAAAATAAAAAGAAATGGCTCTTGTTCCAAGTGATGGAAAGAGCACTAGGGTGGGGGAAAGAAAATTAAGAGTCAAATATTACAACATTGAATTAGCTAGCTTCTATACAATAGGGAGAAAAAAAGATAAACAAGACAAGAAGATAGCATGAAGAGACGTAAGTTAGAATCAAAAGCTAATGACAACCATCATGAAAAGCCAGCACACTAGCCAAGAGAATGAATCACTAGCATAGTCTTCATCCAATTACCATTCTTATACATTTGGCTGAATATTACAGAAAGTCAATAAAAACAAGATTGTCTTCTTCTCTCCCTCTTTTTGAAGCATCATTGAAGGAGTGAAAACAATATTATTAATATAAACTGATATTTCAGGGGAATAGGAAAGCCAGTTACTTAAAATCATTTCAACAAATGTATTAAAAGAATGTCAAACTGCCCTGACTGAATTGATTACATGTCATCAAGTCGGTGTTGAACCACAGATATTCTCCAAGATGATCTGTCTCTAATCACACGTCCTTCAGGTCTTTTAATAATGATTTTAGGATGGTTGACACCCAAAAGCAGAGATTGCCTATCATTACAATATCCTCAGTAATAAATCTATGCTTGGTTGTTGTGCCTATTATGATTGAGTTTGGTTTTCTTTGTCTTTAACTTTAGTCTCATTTTTACAGTACTTCTTGAAACTATTGTTATGGTTCATTGCAGTCAACCAGATGTTCAGATTGTATGTGACGTTTTATCCACCTATCAAGTCCTTTCCAAAGACTTAGGATAGGCAGATATGGTTGTTGATGGTGTTAGAGACATTGTCGCAAGATGTAAGCTTTCCGAGTAAAGCTGCTTTTTACAACTGACTGATGGTGAATTTATCAGTGCTGTTGGACTTTAAGTGGTGCTTCAGTTGTTTTGGGATTGCAACCAAGGTGCCTATTTATCTGAAATGGTATAGGGTTTTCTGCTTGAGCATGGATTGGACTAGGAGACCCCAAGGACATTTCCAACCCTGTTATTCTGCTGTTACTATTGGTATTACACTTTGCTTTCTTTTGCCACAATCATTCTATTTCTATTTGCAGGTCTTTGTATTATTATTATACTTTATTCATTAAACATGAAACTCAGTCAATTTAACATTAAAAAATGCATCACAAATACCATGGACTGATGCTAATGGTTGATACAGGTTGCTGCCAGTGTCCTAGGTATCAGCCAAGTACCTTCTTAAAATATATGATGTTCCTTTTTAAAGCATTTTGCAGTTCTGCTGATGTTATTGCACGAAGCTGCAATTTGTTGATGTATCTTATAAAATTCTTGGAAAAGGTACCAAGTGCCCCGATGACAATGGGTATCACTGTTACATGTTTCATCCATAACTGCGTAGTTTCAATGGCCAGGTTGCGGTATTTCGTGATTTTTTCCAGTACTTTTACTTCGACTCTGGCATCTCCTGGTACTGCGAAGTCAATAAATAGTACGTTTAGGTTTTCAACAACTGTGATATCTGGAGTGTTGTGTTCCAAATGATGATTTGTCTGTATTCGAAAGTCCCACAAGATCTTCACCTTCTCATTTTTGAAAACTTTTTCCACTTTATGTTCCCATGACTTTCTGGATACAGTTAATTTGTATTTTTTACATAATGACCAATTTAGCAACTTGGTCATGTCTAGTTTGTAAGATTTGCTGCATTCACATATTAAATGTGAAACAGATTCAACTTTGTCGTTGAAAAGTCAGCAGTTTAGATTGCTGGGCAATTTTTGTATCTTTGCTTTCATGGCATTAGTTTGTAGTACTTGTTCTTGAGCAGCGAGTATTAAATCTTTCTTTCTTCATGGTTCCCATCTTAAGCCATGCCCATGTAAGGTTGTCATCACATTTTCCTTCAATGTTTTTCAAGTGTTGTCCATGCAAAGCTTTGGTTTTCCATCTATTTAATCTGTCATCCAGCTGTTTTTCCTTATATTCTGCCTTTGTTTCTATTGTTTTTATAATGTTCTCCGTTTTCACAGCCTGCAGCAATTTTTCTGTACTTTGGTTCACATAAGCATGCAAACTTCCATTTTTCTTCTTCTACAGTTTGATGAATTTGCAATAGTCCCCTGCCCCTTATTTTTCTTGGCAGGTACCACCTGTCGATGATGATGATGATGATGATTAGTAATTTAATTTTCAATTCAATTCACAGTCTGGAACTGGTAAGAAGTTAACAAGTTCTAACCAAGGAGCTGTTAAGATAACATCTGAGTAAAAATGCATTTCCAAGTAAGGTGTTTTTGTGCAAAGTCAGTATGGTCAGGTCTAATAAGTTGAAAATTTCAATGTATCTGGGCAACCTTTTGGGGGTATGCTATAAGGGCTCTTATTACTATTGGTACAACCACTGATTTCTTCACAATTGCTCAACTTCAATTTGCAGATTGCAATATTTCATTATTTTTCCCAGCTGTTTCTCTTCAATTCGTGCATCACCTGGTATTGCAATATCAATGAACCAGATTTTTTCTTTTCTACAATAATGATGTCAGGTGTGTTGTGCGCCAGATATTTATCTGTTTGGATTTGAAAGTTCCACAAGATCTTAACCTGTTCATTTTCAAGAACATTCTCAACTTGATGTTCCCAGTAATTTTTGCAGCATTCCAACTCAAACATATGGCAAAACTTCCAATGTATAATTTTGGCAACTCAATCATGACATTGTAGATAATCAGTCTGTGAGGCTTTGCTGCAGCCACTGATAATATATCCACTGTTTCATCTTTCTCATTGCATAAGCAACATTTGATGTTGTTACCAGCGTGTTGGAATTTTTGCTTTCACATAAATAGTCTGCAAGGGCTTATTTGTTCTTGTGCAGCCAAATTATTATCATCATCATCATCGTTACTAATCATTGCAGTCAGCCAGATGTTCAGACTGGGTTTGGCATTTTTGCTACCTCTCCAATCCTTACCAAGGACCCAGGATAGGCAAATCTGGATGTTTGACAGTGTTACAGGTATCATCGCAGGATGGAAGCAGTTCCAAGTAAAGTCACCTTCTACAATTGATGGATGGCAAATTTGTCAATGCCAATGGTGTTCAAGTGGTGCTCCAGTTATTTTGGGATTGCACCCAAAGTGCCTTTTACTATTGGTACTATCCTCGCTTGCCTTTGTCACAGTTGTTCTATTTCTATTTGTAGGTCTTTGTATTTTGTTATCTTCTCCAGTTCTTTCTCTTCTCTTCTACTGTCTCCAAGCACTGCCACATCAACTATTTGGCCTTTCTTGTCTTTCTTATTGACAATTGTTAAGTTCTGGGTGTTATGTGATAAGTGCCTGTCTGTTTGAATTTTAAAGTCCCAGATCAATTTAACTTCTTCATTTTCAACTTCAATTTGCAAGTCCCGGTACTTTGTGATTTTTTCTTGCTGTTTATCTTCAATTCGTGCATCACCAGGTATTGCAATGTCAACGAGCTATACTTTTTTTCTTTTCAACTACTGTTATGCCAGCTGTGTTGTAGGCTAAGTGCCTGTCAGTCTGGATTCTGAAGTCCCACAAGATCTTGACTTTCTCATTCTCTAAAACCTTCTCAACCCCATGGTCCCAGTGGTTTTTGCTGTACTCAAATCCAAACTTTTGGAACAATTTCCAGTGGATGATCTTAGTAACGTGGTCATGGTGTTGTAGGTAATCAGTTTGTGAAATTTTGCTGCACCCACTGATCAAGTGGTCGACTGTCTCATCTTTTTCATTAGAGGCGACATTTGCTGTTGGTGGAAACATGTTGAATTTTTGCCTTCATGCAGTTTGTCGCTAAGGCTTCTTCTTCTTCTTCCTTCTTCTTCGCCACCCACAGCTCACAGTTTGAGAGAACTCTATTATCAGAGCTCATAGGATTCTTACATTTTTCAGCTACCAGAATAATGTCTTCAATATATTACAGGATAGTGATATTTCTTCCTCCATTTTGAAAACATGTTCACTTTCTTCCAATCTAGTTTCCTTGAATATAAAGTCAGCATATGTTTAATAATTAAGGGAGAGAGTATACAGTGAGTGTACGTCTCACTCCTCTGCAACCTGGAATGAGTCTGTTTCACCATATTTTGTTTGTAATGTGTCTTTCCTGATCTCTTTATAGGTTTTATGAGGACAATGACATGTTTTGGGATTTCCCTTTTCTAAATATATTCCACAGCTTGACCGAGTTGAAGGGTCTACAGTGAACCTATTTCCATTTAACTATTTAGAATCTTGATGGTTTAGGGTGATATGGACAACTAATCCCACACACAACTTTTTTCCTTCAAAAATGCAGAAAAGAACACTAAAGACAACAGAAGTAAAATTTTAAAGTCAGAGACAGGGAGGGAAAAAAAACTCTGAGTAGATCAGCTGAAAGAGCAGAGAGATTGCCTTTCTTCCAAATGCGATCACAACAGCAGCTAGGAAAAGCACAGATAAGTACAATAGAGTACGATCCTTTATAAACCAAATCCTTTGTCAAGGTTCAAAATTAGAGAAAGCCTTAATGTAGTAATTTGCAACAACTCCATTTAAAACACAGAGCTCAAAATCTATTTTTAAATGGAACAATACTGGCATCCAGTGGTCATCACAATTATTCAGCTAGAGTACAAAGCATATAATAATTCCTTTAGTGATTAATACAATTTGTTAAGTGTGTAATGTAATCTAAATGGCTTAAATTTACGTTTCATTACAACATGCAACAAAACCTACCTGGTAAAGCAGTGATAAAATCCCTTTGCAGCATGGGCTTTAAGTAGGAATTAATATGTCCATGCTGATAGTGACACATTCGTGAAATGAGGTGTTCCACAAATTCAACCTGATCTGATTCAGACCACTGGTCAAAATACTTAATACACAAGTCTTTTTCCTTTTCGTAATTTCCTTCAGATGGCCGTTTCCTTGAGACTATTACAGATGAAGTTCCATTGCTTATCTGTTTTATGAAAAATATGAACAGAAAAAAAATATGTTTCCTCTTTAACTTTTAGAATTGTATTGCAGATATTCTATTACAGATGTTAATAGCAATAGCCTAGTTATCCACATTTTGGATGTGATACATCTAGTCTAAAAAGTTTGATTCAGTTCCAAGAAACACCAACTGGTATTCCTCCCCCACCAAATCCTGAATGAGAAATTTCTTATCACCTGATAATTCTTTATATATTTGTTTCTATCTGGTTCATTAGAAAAATTAGCAATTGAAATACTGTCACTAGAGTTATTCTACCCCCCTTCCCGCAAATACAAAATAAATACTTTATTCTTAATAAAATTCTTGACAGGAGTTAAGAGCCTTATTTATTCATCACAGTAGTTGTGGCTAAACAAGTTGTTACTGACATTTACCACATACTAAAGTACAAACTTCAGACATATTATGCAAAGTTTGGACACACATTATGTGAATATGCAGCTTTCTGAAAAAGGCTCTGATGCTGAGAAATGTGGGAAGAAGGCAAAGAAAAAATAAGTGGACTCAGTTATCACCACTGGGAGATTTGAAAATACAAATATTTCCCAGAATATCTTACAATTTTATACAAGCAAACTTTTGCTAAGAACTGCCAGTCGTTACAAAAAACCCTCTGATTAAAAATCCTGAATGGATTCGATCAGGGCTATCAAAGTTGCATCATCAGTGTTGTCACCCTTTGCTAAACTAGGTGTGGATGTGGCCAGTGCCTCTGGCCTGCAGGTCCTGAGTTTGATAACCCTGGATTAAATCATGTAGCAAATCAATAAATGTTTGTTTGTATGACATATATAAAGTCAAGGGCTAATTAATTCTTTGGTATTGTACAGTCTAGGAAGACAATTCCAATCTCCACAACATAAATACAAAATAAAATAAAAATCAAGTGTCAAGTGAACATTTATCTCCACCACTATTCATCTGCATGTTACAATGGGAATAATGGCAGCAATGCTCAAGGTCTCTCATATAGGCAGTACTCATTTCTATTTCTGTGCCTACAGCACCACCTAGTGACTACAGAGAACTATGAGATCAGCTGCAAAAGGAAAAGGTTCAAAGAAAGTGAAGGGAATTCAGGATATGTAAGCAGAGAATCTGGAATGTAAGGAAGGTGGGCATAAAAATGAGGAACCCATAGTATGGATCAACGTATCAGTTAGGACAACAGACTAATAAACAACTATAAAAATTTTTGGATTAGCTTCTTGGGGCCTCAGTGATCAAGTGAATATTTTTAGCAATTCTGTCTTAGCAAAACAAAAGCTCTTACAGCTGCTCCTTATTCAATAGTACACTAAATAAAACCAGCATCAAAGGGAATACTTCTACAGCAACTGTGTAAATTATTAAAGATAATGTTAAATACCTGCCACAATGTGTTTTTCTTTGGAGACTCATCTTCATTCTGATCCTCCATTACTGATGTGTTCTGGGGGAAAAGAAGAAATACAAGTATATTTTCTTCTGTGAACTTTTCAATATGTCATATTTTTCTGAGACACACCTGCACATTATACAATCCTCCTTAATAGCTACACATAGCAGCAGAATTGCTAGCCATTACTTAACTTCATCACAAACACAAGTGTTTATTAAGGGGGAGGGAAGGCATTTTTTAAAATAGCTGAAATGCAGCATTTCAGTAGTCCATCTTAAACGAGAGCCTAAAATAAAGTCATTAATGTATAATAAAAGCCACTAAACTGTTTGCCTGCACCACTATCTCATTCATCTAACCTCACCAGACTTAAGACTTGAATTTCAAGTCCAACTTTTCAAAATATATCTACAGTAATCATTAGTACATGAAGATACACACCAAAGCAAGGAAGAAACATCTTATTTCGGGGAACAAGAGAACAGGAAACACTGAAAAAACTACAGCAGAAAATAATTGAGGCGTAGTCATGTGAAGTAGAGGTTTTTTTCAAACACATGTGCTTTTATCGCACGGGAAATTATGGGTACCTCCAGGTACTCCCACGAAACACCGCTCCTGCGCGAGCTACACTGGCTGCCTGTGGCCTTTTGGGTGCGCTTCAAGGTGTTGATTACCATCTTTAAAATGCTCCATGGCACGGGTCCTAGCTATCTGCGTGATCGTATCCTACCCCACACATCCCTTCGACCGATTCGCTCACACA
>JAPKID020001499.1:0-12102 GCA_026931265.2 Tropidonophis doriae
TTAAGTCTGAAGGACTTCAGCTCCCAGAATTAAGTCTGGGAGCTGAAGTCCTTCAGACTTAAAGTTGCAAAGGTTGGGGACCTCTGATATAAGCCACATAAAGATGGATTTGGGCATCAATTCCAGTTAGGTTGACTGAATTATAATAGGTGTAGCATCAGCTCTGTGGATAAGTAGGTGTCTGCTGTTGCCAAGAAGGCATTTGCATAGCTTCATCTGGTACACTAGTTGTGCCATTTCGTAGATTGGGAGACCTTCAGATAGTAATTCATGTCCTAATCACTTTATGACTTGACTATTGCAATGTACCTTGAAGACCGGGAAGTATTAGTACTGCTTTATAAAATCTTAGTAAGGCCACACTGGAATACTTCATTCAATTTTGGTCACCACATTACAAAAAAGATGTTGAGACTTTGGAAAAAGTACAAAGAAGAGCAACTAAGATGATTAAAGGCATGGAGACTAAAACACATGAAGAATGGTTGCAGGATTTAGTTTTGGCTAGTCTAGAGAAAAGACCGACTAGGTTGGACCTGATAGCAGTATTCCAGTATTTGAGAGGCTGCCAAAAAGAGGAGTGGTCAATTTATTTTCCAAAGCACCAGATGGCAGGACAAGAAACAATGAATGGAAACTAATTAAGGAGAGAAGCAACATAGAACTAAGGAGAAATTTCCCAACAGCGAGAACAATTAACCAGTGGAACAGCTTGCCTTCAGAAGTTGTAGGTGCCTAATCATGGGAGATTTTCAAGAAGAGATTGGATAATCACTTATCTGAAATCGTATAGGATCTCCTGCTTGAGCAGCAGGTTGGGCTAGAAGACCTCCAAGGTACTTCCAGCTCTATTCTGATTGATTGATTTATTGATTGACCACTTGGAAGCTTCAATTAGCAAGGGCAATGATGGATATGCCTCAACCAATGCGATACCTCATGAGCTACACTGATCACTGGTCTGCTTAAGGGTGTTTCAAATTATTTGAGTACTGTCTGCATTGCATGGAGTCTGCTTGACTGATATGAACCAACAGGGTTGATGTGTTTCAGTAACTTCAAATAAACAGGAGCCAAAAGGTGTACCTTCTTAGCCACGGTTCCTGCTCTCTGGAATGAAAATTTCCCTGCAGTCTCTCATTCTGGTAGTGTTCCAGGGGGGCTTGAATAGGCTTTGATCTAGGGTGGCTAGAGAGCTTCATGAGGTTTGTTTTTGGACAGATTCTCCATCTTATTCTTCAACTACTCATTCATTATTTATTTTGCTGGCTTTGTTTTGAGTCATTGCTTTTTCGTTACATTGTGCTTTATTGAGCAGCAGTTGAATAAAATAATTTAAATTAAGCTAAAATAATGTACTGTACTTGCCTTGCACAAAAGATTCTTTCAGTTGTTGCAGGAAAAATCTTTCTGGAGAAATTTGGCTAGTTCTGACTTGACTGCATCTCAACTGCAAACTGAAAGTATTTCAGATGAATTCATAACAGTAAAAACTTTATCTGTAAATACAAGTAGTACTTGGCTTACAACAGTTCCTTTAATTAATTCAAAGTTACAGTGCCACTGAAAAAAGTGACTTATGGCCAGAGATGGGTTGTCCACGGTTCAGCGGGTAGCCGAACAGGTAGTGGAATTCAGACCTGGGTCACAGAGTTGGCAGTGACCCAGGCCTATCACACCCCAAACTGGTTCCCTTGCAGCTGCTGGGCTGCCGCCATCTTGTTTTCTAATGTCTGCATATGCACAGTTCACTGTAAATTGTTCTGCGCATGTACAAAGAACAATTTATAATGAACAGCGCATGCATGCTGTTTGCAAACCAGTAGTAAAACCGGCAGCAACCCATCCCTGCTTATGACCATTGTTCACAGTTACCACCTTTGCAGCATCCCCATGATCATGTGATCAAAATTCAGATGTTTGGAAACTGGTTATGACCATTGCTATGTCTCAAGGTAATGTGATCAATTTTGCAACCTTTTGACAAGCAAGCAATGGGGAAGCCACATTCACTTAACAAGCAGGTTACTAATTTATCAACTGCAGTGATTCACTTAATAACTATGGCAAGAGAGGTGGTAAAATGGGCAAACCTCACTTAACACATTTTTCATTTAACAACAGAAATTTTAAGCTCAATTGTGGTCATAAGACAAGGTCTACCTATAGTAGTGACAGTCAAAGCATTCGAGATTATTACAATTATAATGTGTGAGAAGGGACATCGTTAAAAACCAAGCAATAATAAAATTAAAAAGAAAATCTGGGCAGTTGAGTTGAGCTTTGTGTGGTAGTAAAGAATTCTGCAACTTATTTGATATGCAGAAGCTGTCACCTTGTAAATGATACTGGAATCTTATTCAGCAGTGAAGAAAATGCAGAACATTTACAGACAAACACACACAGGTTCAATGGGGAAAGTGATTATAAGATATGAATATTCTTGATATTTTTAGGTCAGCGGTCACAAAAGCCTCTCCCCTCAAACCTTTCTAAATTTCATTCCAGATTCCTGGAACTGCAGCTGATTGCAAATTTTTATATTGTTCAGGCCTTTCAACATCCTAAAAACTAGCCCTCTTGGGAAAGAAACTAGAGAGGGAAGATGTTGGCAGAGAAAAGATCTGATTCTATTTTCAGCAAGCATTCAGTCTCAACAAAAGGCCAGGAACATGCTCAGTTTTAATAGCTACTTCGGGAATTTCCTATGCATCAGAACAGCCCAAGGGGGGAAAATACAGGTGAAAAAATTGCAGTGATATTGTCACCGGGTTGTCTCCTACAAGCTGAACTGGCGAAGGAAACAAGCAAGCAAAATTATGAGTCTATTGAATTTGACAGAGTAAAATTAATCCACCAAACTTTCAAAGTTTGGTGCAGGTGTCTTGTTTTACTAATTTTGTTATATGAGATTTTTTTTAAAAAATTAAATTAAAAAATAAGAGCCTCTGTAGTCGGGGTCTGTTATGTATATTGTAGAAGGACTCTTGCCTAATACATACAGCTAGCTTATCTCAACTTTAAGGCAATGGGATTTAGAACTGTTAAATTGTGTCTCAATCACATCCATATTAAATTCAGTTCCGTAGCTACAGATTCTTAATGTAGAAGGCCTGTCATATAACATTTCTAAATAGAATTCAAATTCTTTTACATTTTTATGAAATGTACACCGTATTTCAGCACGGAGAATTTTCTTTATAATTCCTTAGAAATCTTGATGCTAAGGAATAATGAAATGTAATGCTTTTCACTGTAGCAATTTTTTTCTTACTTTAGCAAAATTCAAATCATTCCTCAAAAAGAATACTTGGAATAAGTGATCTGAAAATTGCAGCTTTTCTTTCTGGCTCCTTTAATAAGTGGCAGCCTTATCATTTGTATCTCTAGGAATGGTCAATTATTCTTGAGATGAGGAAGGAATTTATTCTACTCTTGCAGGTTCTTTTCTCTTTAAAACCTTCAGTAACAAGAATACAGCTGACTCCATTCTTTTCTCTTAGAAAAACGAGTACTCTGGCTAGGCTTATAAGTGTAAAGGAACACTGACTTGACATATCCAGGCACATTTGAGCTGAATATCTAATCTTGATATTGGCAAAATGGCACCTTTCTGGTTTTATGCTCCTGGAAGAGGAAAGCCTTGTCATATGAGCATTTTGTGCGTATTTTTGTGGAAGAGGATAAGCAGACTAGGTGACAATGAGACAAGAGGTATCTGAAACCCATAATAGGAATGGTGACAAGGAATGTCTCAGAAGGGAACCACCCTAGTTTTCTAGGGTGAGGAAGGGACAAAGTGCTTTCAAACTCTGTTACTATAACTTTACAAAAAGAAAAATAGTGTTTGTACTCATAGTTTTGGTTTCTTCTCTTGTAATATAATATAACAGTATAGTTTAGTATAGCATACTGTAGCATAGCATAGCATAGCAATAGTATAGTAATAGTATTACTATGTATTACATAATTACTATAATAGTATAGTATAATATAATCTTTGTTCTTCTTAGGTCTCACAGATCTTAATATTTATCTAGCTTTGTAATTTTACACATTTTCAATGTGTGTAATTGAATATATGAAATAGTTTCTGATTTATTTTTTGTAATGAAAGATAGAGGCAGAAAGGATTTTGATCTATTCCTTGAGAAATTATGTTATTGATTTTCCTAAGTCTTTAATACAAGATGATTTCTAGTCATCTTGAAGCTCTTTTCATTGTTTAAAAATAGAGACTTTATTGTTTTATTGTCATATTTTGGTTCCTTGCCTTTTGAACATTTAAGGACAAAGAAAACAATTTCCTATGGTTATGATTAAAAAAGCCAAGACATCCACAATGGTATGATTGATGCTCCACTGTTTTTTTATGTGTGTCAATAACATAACCTATTTTGAACATACCCTGAAGCAGTGGTGGGATTCAAATAATTTAACAACCAGTTCTCTGCCCTAATGACCAGCTGGGTAGGCGTGGCTCGGTGGTCATGTGACTGGGTGGGTGTGGCCAACTCAGCATCACTCACGTCAATGGGCACTTCGCCTTAGTTGTTACAATGCAGGGTTAACCAGAGGGATAGTTTCTGTAAGCAGAACAATAAAGATTAGGCAACAGCAAAATGTCTCCTTCCTGCCTTCCTTACAGGATTAGCCCTGTAAAGTGGGGAAAAAACAAAAGGAGATTTCTTTCAACAACTGGTTCTCCGAGCTGTTTAGAAAGTTAACAACCGGTTCTCCCGAACTGGCTGAATTCCACCACTGCCCTGAAGACAACTCTGGACTACTCCTGAGGCCAATTCATGTTGGTCCTGGTCCTATGATTGTTCCATGAACAATCCTTCTCAGGTCTGCCAGAATTCCACTACAGCTTTTCAATGAATGAATTGAAAAGTTGGCCATCCTATCCTAGAGTGTAATTTTTTAAAAGAAAGGATAAGCAATGTCATTCTTTACATACAGCGACACCAAAATATCAATATTTAACCCCATTATCTTTTTTTATTTCCATGGTTAATTTTTGTACTTAAGGAGAAATTTCATTTTTCAATGGAAAATATAGAATATGCCTGAATAAAACAGGTTTCATTCATCTCTAGCTCTATTGATATGTGTTTTTACCTTTGTTCTGACATAGTTTAAAAGGATATAGAATCTGTACATGGTGTCACCAATATCTTGGAAGGAAGACAAGTGATTTGTACTGCCTGGGAACAGACATAATAAAGGCAGGATGGTGAGGAGCACCAATGACATCAAATTTCCTCCCAGTGTAGCATTTTTACTGAGTGAAGGGTGGTTAGATAATGCTTTAAATCTGTGATAGGAAAAAAAATGTTAAATTAATTCCTTCCATAGCAGAAACAATAACACTGTATTTTATTATTATTTACTTTTTATTATTTTTATTTTTATATATTTTGTTTTTATTATCTGTAAGCCTCCTGGAGTCGCTGTGAGTGAGGAGGCAGCTATATAAATCATCTAAAATAAATAAATAAACAAACACCAAAATCTCACTAAACTTGCAATTATGGCAGATTATGATTGTTTTTAGAGCTGTCATTTTTACTTACTTTTCTTGGTGTTTTTATTGTTGGACAAAATATCTAGTAACACTCAGCCCACAGCTGCATTGGAATGTGTCTTTTTGAATTTTAGCTTTTCTGATTTTTAATGCTTTTATTTTCAAGTGACAGATCTGGAATAAACAGTTTTTCTTGGGCAGCTTTCATTAGGAAAGGAAAGGCAGCCGAGGAGACCGGCTTTCCAGTCAGAATTCCTTTCCATTTCTAAAACGCAACAAACCATCCTCCTCCACTATTCTCAAGTGTTATTTTACATACTGCTTGGCCAGTAAAATTTTAGCTGCACTGATAAATCATTTATGAAGTTGAATTGCTCAACCTACCTTGAAAACCTGTACTTTAATTCTGAGCTGGCACACACCACACACAGAAATTCAGTTTAAATATTTGCATTTCTTGAAAGGAAAGGGAATTCTTTAGTATGGCGGTTTGTAACAGGTAAACTCAGTATATTCCAGGCTGCCTTGATTAATAAAATTTAGTTTTAAAAGTTGCAAGTTGTAGATGATAGATGAGAAATTGCATGGAGGAACTAGATAGGAAGGCACCCACTGCTTCCCCTAATTACAGCTGCTACTGGGCATGGAGATTGCTGACATATAATAAATATGCCTCTCCTCAGAAGGACTTGTATGCTTTTTTTAAAAAAAATCATAACATTAATTCCATAAGTAGATTTTTATAAAGCATACAAGCTGCATAGCTTGATGCAGTGGTGGGATTCAGCCAGTTTGCACCTCTTAGGGAGAACCAGTGGTTAACGTTCTGAGCAGTTCTGGTGAACTGGTTGTTGGAAGAAATCATTAGAGCAGAGAATCGATTGATAAGTTATTTGAATCCCACCACTGCCTTGATGTCATATCCTAATTTAAAAATAGACCACCAGACTAATTTAGTGTCCTCCAACTAGGTTGGCTATAAATCCCATCATTCTCCGCCAGTATAGCCATTATTCCAGTTTCAGAAAAGCTGAGGAAAGCTACACAAGTCCTCCTAAGACCTATCATTCTTCTGTCCACTCCCATTATAAGGCAAATATTAGGTTTAGGTTTAGGTTTTATTCGTTTTTTATACCGCTCTACTCCCGAAGGACTCAGGGGAGTGTACAGTCAAAGTAAAACAGATATATAAAAGTTAAAAAAGATTTTAAAAAACATTAAAAAATTTGGCCTCAAAATTAAAAAACCAAACAAACCCTGATTAAAATTAATACAAATTCGTAATTTAAAATTCATTTTTATGCCAGCCCAGCTTGTTGGAAAAAAAAGGTTTCGAAAGCACAGCGGAAAGTGCATAAGTCAGGGATAGTTCTTAATTCTGGAGGCAATTCGTTCCAGAGGACAGGTGCTCCAACGGAGAAGGCTCTTCCCCTGGGTGTCACCAGTCGACATTGTTTAGCTGACGGCACCATGAGGAGACCCTCTCTATGGGAGCATACTGGTCAGTGAGAGGCTCTCGGTAGCAGAAGGCGATCTCGTAATATTTTGATGCCAAAAATTAATTATTAACAAATTATTTGGGGGATGAAGTGCCTTAGTAATGTTATGATATCACAAAATTGATCAGCCGATTCCACCATTAATTATTTTTCTACGGTTCCCCCTGCCTCTTTGTATGCATCTATATGGGTGTGGGTTGTTTACTTTATTTTGCAGAATTAATCCAATCCAATTCTTGCCTATGAGTACTATTTGATACTTCTCCACCACCCTATATACTGTATGCTGTGTTGAGCTCTCTGAGCTTACAACGTAAACAAACCATAAAATCATCTAAAGCCTGAAAAAAAGCAATAATTTAAATCCAGAACACCATACAAGTGGTCAATAAGACACTCTATACAGAGATAGAGTCAGGCCTTAAGGAATAATTTAAATACAGACAAAGGGGGGGGTTTTACAAATCTTGGGAGGGAGGAGGAATAATACCCAATGTATGGAAACTAATCGAGACAAGCAACCTAGAACTAAGGAGAAATTTCCTGCCAGAACAATTAATTTGCGGAACAACTTGCCTCCAGAAGTTGTGAATGCTCCAACACTGGAAGCTTTTAAGAAGAGATTGGACAACCATTTGTCTGAAATGGTATAAGGCTTCCTGTCTGAGCTGGGGGTTGGACTAGAAGACCTCCAAGGTCCCTTCCAATTCTGATATTTTGTATTATGAATATCAGAGGGCAGGTGTCATGACAGAACAGAGTTATTTTGTGAAAAATGAGGTGTTCCCATGATATGTGGTAAAACAAATAACTGATTTTTATTTTACTGCGACGAAGTTTCAACATACTCTATTTAAAACCACAGCAATTACAACACCTGCAGCAATATTTAAATCCAATCTTCCTTCTGCGGCGGGAGAGACTTTCAGAGTTGCAATACCAATTTATCTGGAGGCTGGGAAAATCTGCATCCAGCCATAGTTCCTTCTTTAGGGCAGACAGAAGATGCAGAGTGTGGATACTATATATCCATGGTGATGGTGAACCTGTGGCACGTGTGGCACAGGTGGCATGCAGTACCCTCCTTGTGGCCACACAAGCTGTCACCCTAGTTCAGTTCCACTGTGCATGCATGCAAACTTCCCATGGGCCAGACAATCATCAGATCCCTGCCGTTCATGCGCGAAAGCAGGTGTGTGCCCAGGGGGCTGCATGCGCATGCATGGGGTTGCAGGGTGCATGTAAATGGAATATGTAGAGGCGCAGAGATGCACCGGAGGCAGGGCGCATGTGCAGGGGCTGCGCATGCTTTGCATTTTTTGGGAAATGCGCTTGTACTTTGGGCACTCGGACCAGAAAAGGTTAGCCATCACTTTTCTATGGAATCAGATAATCTCTGTATCAATGGAGAAAACTTTATTTTCCTTGGTGGATATTGTAGCAATCAGTTTTAGCACAAAACAGATTGTCAGTCTAGCACACAGGCGGGAGAGCTGTACCAAACATCTATAAAATCACCACTCTTCGTTTTTAAAACAATTGCCTACAGAAATAGTTCAAAGCCAGCCTTTCAGACCTTGAGCATTTGAGCATTGGGTATACTTCAGAGGTTTGGGGGCAATGATCCTAAATGTTCGTCGGCTGCGTTACCCCCTCAATTCTTAGTTCAGGTCAGCCAGCAGACTTGGGGAAGGAATGCCGATATTTGTTCCAAATACCACTCCACAATTAACACGGGAAAAGATGCAGTAACTCTTTTACAGGCTGCTGTGATTAAAGTGCTAATTAAAATCTCTTAATGGCACAGGAGAAGCAATCAGTTGTGGCTTTATCATTGTTTCTAGGTGTTTACTATTTAATGCTAAATACTATTTACCAAGCCTGCTTTCAGGATGTTGTCACTTGAAGAATTCCGTTTGTAGAGAGGAATAACAACCAATTTATCTCTGTTTTTGACTTTGGCTTTGAAATATCAAGGGGTGGTGGAAAGCCAACTATGATACCAAAAAGCTTTCCTCTTAGAAAACATTTTCTAAGTACTTTGAAAAGTAAAATTTGATTTATGACTTTGGCATGGGAAAAGGGTATTTATGCTCCCTTTTTTATTAATATTGCTTGATGGAAACATATACAGATACAGATTTATTGCAGGAGAAAGAAGATAAATAGGTGGAGCAAATAACAAGCAATGCCCTTTCAGCACACAGTGCCAAGCAAAGCTGATGTGGTATATGTATACATGTCTTATGCAGTCACATCTGCTCCTGTTCTGTCATCATAGGGATGCAATATTAAATGCTTTTTAAATCATAAGCTGATTCAAAATCTATGGGACATTTCTTCCAAATAAACATGCATATAATTTTGCTGCTGGGCAGTGACAACATCTTAATTTGGTAATGTTCCTTGTAGTCCAGCTTTATCATACACTTGGATAATCTCTCTACCATCATCTGTAGGATTCTGCCAGTTGAAGGATGGTTGTAACTCTTAAGTGAATTGGTACTTTCAGGGCACCAAGTTACTTGGGAAACCAAGTTTTAAAATAACGACAAATAAAGTCAAAATTAGAGAGAATGTTTATTTTAAAACTTTATAGGTCTTAGTTTTTCCCAAATCATTAATAAATTTTTAAAAATAAAAATAAAAATGATGAATAGAAAACCTGGAGTTTTATTGGTTGATTTTGCCTACTGCCAACTGCTCTATGAGCTTTAACCTAAGTCTAAGTCAACGCTAGCCTAAGGCTGTCTATTCTAGCTAGAGAGAATGCTGGGTAGAAATGACTGACGCAAGCCAGGTTCTAAATTGCTAACAGGTTTAATGCTAACAGATTGCCAATGCAGCAATTCACAACACGGGGGTCTCAGCTAACAGCAACATCTGAGCCCTTCTTTGACAGCTCTTTATATATACCGTACTGGATGTCAAACAGGTAGCTAACCGAGCACAGCACTCTCTAGGTAATTGGACTGGAGGGAGGACTAGCATACACAACACTCCTTCACACCTAGAATGTACATGCATAATCGGACAAGTAGATAGGGCAGCGCCAGACCTGCCCTGATCTCTGCAGTGGGCCTTTGGTAGGTAAAGAAGCAGGTTGACTCCTTGGAGCCTGTGGATTACTTGGTGACTCTTCTGCATGGCCCTTCTCTGATTCTGGATTGACCATCACTGGAGATGCACTGGGAAGATCAGGTAAGCCTCTGGTTGGTTCCTTCATTTCTGTGTCGAACCTTGAGGTGGAGAGAGAGTGAGATCTTGGCTCCAGTGAGTCGGAATAGGTTGCGGCCTGTGCTTGTGTATTAGCAATGGCCTGGCAGGCCCTTTATTGGTTTATATGGTGTTTCCACACCCTTCCGTTGTCTAGATATATTTCGTAGGAACAGGGGAATGAGATATTTATGACCCTACCCTGCACATACAAGGGGTGACCGGTATAATTCCTGGTGTAGACTGGGGTGCCTAGGGAAAAACCCCCTAAATTGTCTGCTGGATTCAAGAGGCCTCTCTGGTGTATACTCCGGATAGAGGTGGTCTACGGTTGTTCTAATTTTAGTTCGGCTGGACTCATATTTGTTGTGTGGCGTGGGGTGGCATGCTGCCGTAGCAAGAATTTATCGATATCCTCCTGCCAATTTTCAGTCCCCATTCTCCCTAAAGCATCTTTTGTTGTACAAACTGCTCACTCAGCCAGGCTGTAGGGTTAAAAGGAGCTTCAAATGCATGGAGGATTCCCAGCTTGACAAGGAACCTGGCAAAAATGGTGGCCATTAACATCTGGGCTTCAGCAATAGCCTAATCGACAGGCAACTGCTGATAAACCTGAGCCAAAACTGTTCCTGGCCCTAACAAGTGTAAAAAATGTTACACTATGGGGACGGGGTATGTGCTCTGCTACAACACTCTATTCAGAGTGCACTTGTAATTAACGCAGAGATACACAGAGCTGTCTCCCTTAATTGGAGTAACTATAGGGGTCTCCCAGTAGGCATGATAGGTTGGTTCTAATACCCCCTGTGCTACCAATTCATTGATTTCCACATCCACCTTAGGTTTTAATGTGAATGGAACCCTACATGGTTTGAGGCATCTGGGACCCACTTGGGGGTTCAAGTTAAAAGATATTGGTGTATTTATGTACTTCCCTAGGCCTTCGCTAAAGACTTCAGGGAATTCCTTGGCCAATAAATCTAAATAGGAGTTACATTGAACTTGGTCAATGCCAGTAACCCTCAATCCCAGAGCCTCAAACCATTCCAGCACCAGTAAACTGGGACGAGGTCCCTGTAAAATTATCAGCAGTAATTTCTTAAGGAACTGTTTGAATTGAACCCTACAGTGATAGCTTCATAATACAGGAATAGAATTCCCTTGAAAATCCCTGAACTACAATAAACAGGGCTGCAAACATTTTTTAGATGGGCTCGGAATGAGCTGTTTAGCTGTGCTCCATGACACTATGGAAATATCTGACCCCATATCTATCTCCATGGGGCAAGGATTTCCTTATATCCTTACTGTAATAAAAAGTTTCCCCATTGGTCTGTAAGCAACCTGGTCCACAACAGTATCCTGTCCATCCTTGTAAACAGAGAAATATTTTTATATCTTCCAGGGAAGGAAATCCCTGGGAAATCTAGACTGCTTCCTTGCATAAGGGCTAGGACCTGACTCTAAATTATCAGGAGCATTGATGGGTAGAAATGCTGCTCTACAAACTTTGGCTAAGTGACCACGTTTTCCACATCTCACACAGACTATGTTTTTAAAACAGCAGCCTGCTCTAGTATGTTTCCCCCCATATCCAGGGGGGAAACATACCCTGCTGACCTTTCACCTGACTGGACTTCAACTGGTACACCACATCGTCTTCTTTGTTTGCTTCATCAGGGCTGGTTTCTTCATAATGCACCTCAAGAGATCTGCCCGCAGCTTGCAGATTTGTTTTCTATTGATCTCTGGCTTCATCTAGCGCAGTCTGTAAAATTATTTTAGATCTGGCCAGAAGGTGGCACTGCAGGCAGAGGTCTCGAACACCACAGACGATCTGGTCCAGAAGGATATCGTCGA
>JAPKID020001500.1:0-14682 GCA_026931265.2 Tropidonophis doriae
TTTAAGAAGATGTTGGATAGCCATTTGTCTGAAATGGTATAAGGTTCCTGCCTAGGCAGGGGGTTGGACTAGAAGACTTACAAGGTCCCTTCCAACTCTGCTATTGTATTATTGTATTATTGTAATGCAAAATGTCATGATTTCAAAATGCTTGACACATTCTTAGAAGTCGTCGCTAAGAGAAATTTTGAGATTATAGTTCACAATGGAGCAAATTTAGCAGCACGAAGGAAATTCATAATTCTCTGAGGAAAAGTCCCGGATAAATATACCAAAATAAAGAACTATGGATTGGCGGCAGAAAGAAATGATTATCAGGTCCTTCTTCATTGCAAGAAAGGGAAGGGAAGGCAAGGACACCCGTAACATCAGTTATATTTTAATTAATGGATTCTACAAATAATCTAGTTGCATAAAGGTGTGAGATTTCCTTTTGCACACACCTTTATCTGAGCCATTCAACTATTTGATTCTAGATCTTGGTTTTAAAATACATGACCAAGATCAACTAGTAGTAAGCCTCTTTATTTCTGTCGTAATGCCCTGCAGTAATTGTCACATTCTGTCAGAAAAGTGCTCATTATAGACATTGATATAAAACAATTCATATTATACAGAAAACAGTGTTGGCCATTCAGCAATGAATGTAACCAATGTATTGATATAGTCCTGATACTGCATAGGTATACATCATAGCATAGATATATAGATATATATGCTGGCCTTGTTGTATTCGGGTCTTTTCCCGTGTAAGATTAAACAGGAAAAATTACATGGGAATTTTATATATGGATGGATGGTTGGATATTAGAGCTATGCAATATTTGAATTTCAGTTCCCAAAAGGTGTTTCAATACTTGCAGGAACATGAATTTGGTAGATCTACAGATCTTTAAAACAATGGTGTCTTCTCTCAGGGCCATTTAGCTGGTTTGAGGGGGTAGGGTCAACTACCTGACCTTGGAAAAAGCAACAATTTGAAAGAATTGTAGATAGGTGGCATGTTTGTATCTCCATGCACTACTCCAAATATACTTTTGGAACTAAATCTGAAGTGCTGCACAGTCCTAATACACCCCAAAACAAATGCAGGCCTACCTCCTAGTACTTCTTTCCTGTCCATTAATCCTTCAGATTTTGCATCCTTGGCTTCTGCTTCAGACATCCTATTTTCTGTTGCAACGTCCTTTACATTCATTTGATTTTCATCATGTGTTGAAAATATAAAATCTCCCTGTTTGGAAAAAGGAGGTATAAATTACGTTATGTTTCAAAGCACCTATATTTTAAATACACACCCATGTATCCCAAGGGACCCAGCACTGTGTCACATGTTTCAAAGCCTACATCTAAAACAGTTAAATTATAATATGTATTAGGAGTAACTGACAACTAAGAAGTGACCAAAGTACTAGCAAAAGTATTCCTAAGCACTTGTATTACAACATAATGCCGTCAATAATTTATCTTATTCTTACCTGATCACCAGATCCATATTCTTGGAAGATCTCATTTTCAGGTATGGGAATGTTATCCATTAGAGCAGTAGAAGACACTATAGTGGGTAGGGCACTATTTAAATCTTTCTCACTTTTTGGCACCATGCCAAATGAGCGTGTTTCTTCGATATTAGATATGTCTTGAATATCAATGAAATTGACAGTGCTAGCCACACGAGAAGTTGTAATTCTGGCCGTGGAAACGTGATGCGCTACTGGGATGCTTGTTGTCAACATAGCAGGTTCTGTTGCATCTGGCTCCATAACTGAGTCAAAGTCTTCGGGAGTTGCTGGTGGCTCCTTGGATATGAAAGCAATATCTGGAAACCCAGGTATACTTGCTGTAGAGACAGGTGCCCTTGAATAATCTTCCGCAGGGCTATCAGTTACTTGAATCTTTGTGTGAGTATCTGTCAAGCTGGTAGAAACTTCAGACATCAGAGAAGTATTTGTGCTTCCTTGTAATGGAACATTGAAGGCAATCACTTCATCCTCAATCGGAGCACCTAACATCAAAATTAATTTTAATCAGGATTAATAGAAAGTAAAGTATAATGCTACAGTAAGAAAAACCTTGGCCAAATAGTCTGAAGAATTCCACCCCAACATTTTTAATAATCCCACTGTCAGGCTTGGAAGTCAACTTTTGCACTGGGCCTTCTAGCCTGCAACGTTTAATGCTGTGGGAAAATGGGAGGGGGGATTATATGGAGTATGGGAGATAGTCATAACAACATCCCATTCTCAAGAGAGTCAAGGACATCTTGCCCTGCAGCTGGAGAGGGTACGACTGGGAGGCATCTCCAGTTGAGACGGAGCCTGATTGGGCCATGTGACGGACATGTGAGTGTTGGGCAGGGGCTTGGACTTCCATTTGGGTGGGGAAACCTTGGAAGCTTTCAGATTTGGATTTTCCCAGATGTGCCAACATGACAACTCTAATAAAATGGAACTTTGAGGAACATCATCATCATCGTCTTAATAAAATACAATAAAACATTACAATGAAATTGGTTAACTTCAAGCCTTGGAGTCTTCTTTCATTGGGAGTGTTACTTGGAACGCTGACACCCACTTGATGTCATCATGATATTCCTTACCAATGCTGCAAAAACACTTCTATTCCCCTATATTTTAAGACGTGACAAGCCTTTGCAACATTTATTTGCTAAAATGAGACCTGCCAGATTAAACAAAGGCTGCCTAGCCCACTCTTTTGTGTTACAATGGCCGCCCGGGTACCTCCAAAAGGCTTACAAAGAGAATATGAGGATGCCCACTCCTTTGTCATTACTCCTTCCTAAGCAGTTCCATTTTAAGGAATACCACCTTTGATTTATGGACTCTACAAGGTAGGCCAGACTAAGAAACACAAAGGTGTATCACCTTTTCTGAGCTATGGGCAGTACTAAACCTCAATCTGACTTAATATAGCATTTAAATTAGTTTTCATATTTTTTTTCTTCAGCCTTCTATTTAATAGCCTTCCCTTTGCATCACATTTTAAAAGTTCAGCTAGAGAGCGTCTAGGCAATGCATACTTTATTATGCGCCAGAAACAAATGTGGCCTCAGGTTGTACAACTCTTGATTTATTGTAAGGTAGCATACAACCATAGAAAGATTCAGCAACTAGAAGCCTTATACCGTATGAATTTATTTAATCCCCTTTCCAAATTTTCTGAAGCGGTAATCATTATTGCTCTCCTGGCAACAAATGTTAATTCCCTATGTTAACACTTAAGCAAGAGTTTTATTTACAATAGAAGAACAGAGAACCAAGCATACCTATGCCCGATGATAAACCAGAAAATGAATCATCGTCATCTCCAGATGAATCCTGGTCTTCAGGGGGTAGACTGATGTCCATTGGTTGCTTTAGAATAGAAAATCAATATATTATATATTAGGATATATTGAGCTAACTGAATAGACCACATGACTAAATACTAATTAAAAGCTGATCATTATGCTGGTTAGGATGCAAAGATTTTATATTGCCTCTCTCATGGTCCTTGCACAGACACATAGCACACCTGTATTTTTTTCTGGAAAGAGGGCCTATTGTTCCTTACTGTATTGTGGATACACATAAAATAAATGCTTGGAGAAGAAAATAAGACCATACTATGATGATTCAACATTAAAAAACCCAACCAACTCTACTCTTGACTCAGGCCATTCAAACTTCGCTTTGCATGCTATAGGCTATAAAGTGAAGGTTCATCCATGGCCACAGTGAAGAATAAGGGTACATTTAGTCCTTGACTTACAACCGTTTGTTCAGCGACCATTTCAAGTTACAACAGCACTGGAAAAAAATGACTTATAATTGGCTTTCACACAACTGTTGCGGCATCCCTATGGTCGTATGAACAAATTTTGGCTGCTTTGCCACTGGCATGTATTTACGACAGCTACACTGTCCATGGGTCTTGTGATCACCATTTGTAACCTTCCCATCCAGCTTCCAACATACCCAGACAATGGGGGAAGCCAGGCTCACTTAACAACCATGATTCACTTAACAACTGCAGTGATTCATTTAACAACTGTGGCAAAAATGTCAAAAAATTGAGAACCCACTGTTCCTATACTGCTACCATTAAATATCACACAAACGTTTGCCAACATTTAATCTATTTCCCTAAATAATTGTGTGTGAACTTAAAGAAGTATTAACAGTATTAGCCCAACTATAGATGAAACGTAAAGCCGCAGAGCCTTACAAATCACATACAGTCCAGTTTTTCCATATTAGAAGAGTGTCATTACAATAAATCTCTCATAAAATGACCATCATATCTCTAATCTCTACTGAGGTCGACCACCTTCTAATATAGATCATAAGAAAAAAAATGTTAGGAAGAATAAAAACACCTTTTAGAAACATAAGCCATTGCAGGCTGGGGGATTCTGGGAGTTGAAGTTCTCAAGTTCCTAAGGGGATCCCTAATCTAATCTAATCTAATCTAATCTAATCTAAAGAGCCACTTGAAGTCCTTTAGGATTTCATTCCTACAAATAAAGTAACATTACCCATTATCTTTGCTCCCCTCACATTGATAATATTAAAACTAATCCCCATCATATCTTCCCCGCATGTATTTTACACTAAAAGTTATTTTACAGCCCCAGATCGCTCTGAAGTAATGATTATGAACTAGCCTGCACAAATAATGTGACACAACAGCCACAATGCAGCCACACTGGCCAGAGTCCTCACTTGAGAAGATCAGAGGCATAAAATTGTAATAAACAAAAATAAACACCACTTTGGCTAGTGATTGTGAAGCAGTAGCTCTATATTCCCTTTGGGCCTCTCTGTACAATGCTCTTTAGAGAAACACAAGTACAGAGCCATCTTATCTCTATTGCTTGATTGTATATTTCCATTCTGCTTTAAGTTATGTCAGCAGGTCACTGAAATTGTTTTTCCACTTGGTAAAGGAACAGCAGGATTAATAATTTCTTTCTCTCCACAGAGAAATCAAGTTAGCCATTAATAATTTACCTGCTTGCCATTAAGAAAGAAAAGTGGGAGATGGAATGAAATGCAACTATTCCTGGTAGCATGTTTCTGCACTAAGCTAAAATACCTCAGAAAGAATGCAGAAAATACCTCAGAAAGAATGCAGAAAACACCTCCGAAAGAGTGCAGAGAAGAACATTGAAGATGACAAGAGGTCCAACCGTATGATGAACAATCTAGTCCCGTGATGGCAAGCCTGTGGCACGTGTGCCAGAGGTGGCCCGCAGAGCCCTCTCTGCTAGCACATGCAACATCATCCTAGGTCAGATCTCCGTGGCTTCTTTTGTGAGGTTCTGTATCCTTGCAAACAACGAAACAGAAGCTCACAAAAGAAAAAGATCTTTCCTCTTGCCATGCTGCCTGTGTTGGGATGCCCTGCCTCTCGCCAGCCAGCTGGTCTTCAGATCTCTGCTGCACATACATGCATATCCGCGCATATACATGCACCTTTCAGTTTGGGCACTCAGTGTCTAGAACAGGGGTCTCAAACTCAATTTACCTGGGGGCTGCTGGAGGGAGAGGCTGGGTGAGGCTGGGCCACATAAGGGATTCCTTATATTAATACTAATATTAATACTAATATTATACTTTCATATCATGGTGGGGGCCAAAATACCGTCCTGCGGGCCGCAATTGGCTTGCGGGCTGCGAGAATGAGACCTCTGGTCTAGAAGGTCTGCTATCCCTGGTCTAGTCTAGCAAAGATAGCAGTCTTCCAGTACTTGAGGGGCTGTAATAGTCTCTCCACTATTTAGAGTAAAGAGTAAGGTAAAATGGGGCAATAACAATAATAATGACCCTGACGTAGAGGCATACAAGGGATGGGTAAAGCCACAATTGAATATGAACAGTAAGACTGAATGGAAGATTGAAAGCTTTATCTTTGGCACAGAAGGTAGAGGATACTGGTACCAGCCTGGTCTCTGTGGTGGACTGGGGAATCTTGGGAGTTGAAGTCCCCACATCTTCAAGTCACCATAGTTGAGAAGCACTGCTATAAATCATACCACTCTCAACTATAGGTTGCTGGAAAACTTAAAAGAGGCCAACAGCCTGGCTGCACTACCTCCTGCCAGTGGTTTTATTCAATAGCAGAATTTCCCCACATGATAGGGTCACTTATAAGGTTTACATCTTTTAAATGAAGCCAGTAGATTAATTTTGAGGCATGGGCATGATTTTTCTTTCTTTCATCCGAGAAACAAACCTACAGAATGAAGCTCTGAAAAAAAAAAAGCAGATTTGAATGAACTATTTGGAGCGCCATCAATTCCAAACCAAGCACAAAATGCACAGGAAACGGTTTACTCTTGAATGACCCTATCCTAATTAAAAGTAAGAAACTGCAAACGCTATTCGATTTTAATTTTACTATCCACACAATGCGAAGTATATTCAGAATCTTTTCTTGTACAAGCTTGTCCTACACAGGTGTGCAGTTAGTTAAAAGCAGCACCCACCTGAAGTATGGAAAATAGCTAGAGGGGAGACCTCTGGGTAGAGAAGGTAAGCTTACCCATCTTCTCATAAGTAGCCAGACACGCTTGTAACTTTATTTCGCCAATCAATTTCAATGCAGATATGTGTCTTAAAAGGCAACAGTATATAGGTAATAAAAGAGCAGGTTCTAAATTTCAACAATCTACAAGTTATTTTTCAACCCTTGGCTCTTAAAGCCTAGATTTCATTGCGTGCCAAGACACTTTAATGTCAGTTGCTCACACACATATTAGCTATTAGATTTCAAACTGCAAGTTTCCCATGTTTAGCCTCAAACTGTGTTGTAAGACAAATCAATATGAGGCCCAATTGTAAGAATGACTCCATGGTTTAGCTCCATGGTTAGTTTAGCTGTATTTGTTGTTAATTTGATCCTACCTTTATGGTAAAACTCACAAAAATTCTAGAGAAGCAACTAAAAAAAAGGTCAAGTGACTCCAACACCTTTCTTCTCATGTTGCGTTCAAATGAGGCAAAAACACAGTAACATTCTATTGTTCCTTTCCAGTTCGTAATTACTTATGTGGGAAGGGCAACTTCCCAGGAATATCTGAAACAGAAATGTAATAGGCAGCTATTTTGCCAATTATGTAAACAGAGTAAACCAAAAGCCACACATATCTTCAATTTCTCAGGCAGGAAATCAGATACTCAATAAATATTTCGGGCCATTCATTCCACCAAAGACTGTGTGGTAGAGAAGAAACCAAAATGTCTGATCTGCTCCATTTTAGAAAACGAATGATACATGCACTTTAAGTGGAATGGCGCACCTAAAGTTGGCAGAGACAGCCAGTACTCAATTCAGGGCTCGCCCACCCCTGCAAGAGGGAGGAGGAGGCATCAGCAAAGGAGGAGCCAGCGCCTAAGAGAAAGACTCAGCTTTAGCCCATGGGCCAGGGGGAAGGGTGGGAAGGTTTAGGCTTAGCTCCACATTGCAAGGTGTCTTAGGTTGGCACAGATTCCATTATTGCAAGAGAAGAATATGTTCTGCTCAATTCAAGTATAGGCCTGTCACCTGGCAGCAACTATAGTAGGCAAGAATAACAAGGAGGTCAGTTTCCCCCCCCAACCTCCAATTAAGATAGCTGGCTATACATCATCAACTCCTATCAGCTCAGTTTACTTTCATTTGTCTTCATTGTGAAATCCAAGGAAAGAAAAGGATATTTAAAAGCCTGCAAAGTTGTATTACTTCAGCTCAGTGAGGCAGGACATTCTGCATTCTAATTACCTGAATGCAAAATCTTAATGAGATGCACTAATAATTCATTCAACCACTGACGATTGTATTTCAAACATTCTTCCCAACTGATTAGTTTTTTTAAAAATCCACAGTTCTTTTAATTGGATTATATATATAGTCAAGTAGTGGCTTGCCTATAGGTAAACAGGCATGAACTCTTGCCTGTTGGGGTTCTAACCTGAATGTCTAAAGCAGGATAATAGTGTGCTGTCTGTGAGCCCCAGTGTGCCCACAGACACCTCCCTGGGCAATTGCCAGGCTCCCTACTCCTGCTGACATTCAAAATATTCGTTCAATTAAAACAAAATTCTGTGGGGCAACTCCCATGCTGCTAAGTAGACTACTTAGCAGCGACTAAAAACACACTTTTTCAATCTGGCCGGCCTGGCCTGACTACTCTGGCCCAATGTTCTTAGTTTTAAAGTTTTAATTGGTGAATTTTAATAAAAGGGGTTTTAGCACAGGGGTGGATTATTTAATTTTATTTTAATAGGGCATTTATATTATATTTATTGTATTTGTTGTTGTTTTTTAAATTTCCCTGTGCGCCGCCCTGAGTCCCTTTGGGGAAATGGATGCGGGGTAAAAATGCAAATAAAGTAAAAAAGTAAAAATTGGGCCTACTCAATGTCAAGGCTAGTTACTTTCATGCATTAGGGAGTTTAGAATGAGTAATAAATCATGTAGAGTCAATTACTTTTTGAGTGGAAAACATCCTACACTTCTTCTTGCAGTGGTTTGCCATTACATTTTTCTAGGATGCTTTTTATTTTTCAGTTAGGCTACAGCCATCCATATGTAAGTATTTCCATGACAAAATGAAGAAAATATACACTATCCACCATCAAATTTGTTTTTGCTCGGTGGCCATTTTCCAAATTTAGCAAAGCTAGGAAACGAAGTAATCTTGGAAAATTAATGCCTAAAGAAATTGACTATCCATTCCTCCTTTCAAAAGGCTATAGAGCAAGAGAACTTGTTTATGTTCATTAGGTGAATTCCCCTGCCAGTCTTTCAAAGTAGCTTGTTATTAAGTTAATCTTTCAAAATAGGTGATGTTTGTCTATTCTTATGATAATAAGAATAAGAGAAAAGTTGATATTTACAAGAATGCCTTCATATTTTGTGTTTTATATGATTAACACTTAGAATACATGACAGTAATTTTCTGATGCAGGAAAAAGTATGTACTATGAAAAAGCATATAGCTTCTAAAAGTTTTAAAATAAAAATATTACTACATTATTTTTCAGCTCCAGATGTGCAACATATTCTTGGTGTTGCCAATGAAGAGGGATTTGTTAGGCTGTATGATACCCACACACAATTGAGCAACAAGAAAATTGTTAAAGGTAAAAAGAAAGTCTTGTATTTGGACCATATGAATTGGATTATTTGATAAAAGCAGTAGCCAGTAGACAGTTTTTTTAATACTGTATTTGTGGTACTGTTATTTGTAAACTTGATAAAGGTAATAGTCTTCATTTTTCATATGTGGAGTTTTATTATAAAGAATTTGGTTTATTTAGATCTAATATATTTTACTTTCACTTCAGAATGGCAAGCTCATTTAAATGCTGTGTTTGATCTTGCATGGATGCCCTATGATCACAAAATTGTGAGTACTGTAAATCATCACTGTTTTATTAGCTATGGATACCACTCAATCTTGAGTTATGCTATTCCCTCTACTTATTTCTGTTACTTGCAATTCATTATTATGCTTTTTCTGGCTCTTAATATTCTAGCAAGATCATTAGTGGGCTTAGTAATATAATACAGCTTAGAAGATAAATGATATGACCAGAGTCTAGGCCAGTGATTGCTAACCTTTTTGTCCTTGTGTGCCAAAAGCGCTCGCACACACATGTGTGTCCACACCAATAATACAATGCGTGCATGACACCTACCTTGTGTGCCCTGCCCCCACCCCGCCCTCGCACATGTGTGCACGACACCACCATCACAACACACTGTTTTTGGCTTAGCAGGACTTCCTAAAGCCACCTGGGACTAAAAAAATGGATGTGGGAGGCACGCACATGGTCATACCCTACATGCCTACACTGTTACAGGTGTTATGTTGCCCTTGTATGTAGCGTTATTCGTCTCTAACATTAATCTGCATTGTTCAGTGATGCATTTCCTGCCTCTCTAGGATTTACCTCTAACTGCTCCTGTGAGGCATTTCCTGTTCCTGTTAGATGTATATAGTTATATTCTCAATGGCTTGTAGCAACAGTATAGTATTTTGCAGAGACCTGAAAATTAGCTGGCCAGCAGGAGGTGTGCGGACATGCTTGGTGGAGGTCAGCTGGGTGATGGCTTGTGTGCCAGCCAAGAGGCCTCCACGTGCCACCTGTGTCACACATTACATAAATTTGCCATCATGGGTCTAAGCCATGTATCATGAAATACAGAAGGGTTTAGTTTTAGTTCAGGACAAACTTTCTATTGAAATATCTATGTTTTCTGGGCTCCAGTGGAACAAAACACGAAATAGCTTGTGTTTTCTTAGTTCAACACAGCAAAACATGATAGGAAACCACTGGCAACTTCAAACTAGCTGCTAGTTTGCTTACTTGTTATGGAGGTTCATAAAAAGCAGGTAAATGGATGTTACATACTGAAAAAAGCTAAGGCATTTTTTAAAAAGTTTTGAAATTTGGAGTTTCTGCCGAGGTATCCATTCACCACTGCCTTCCTGGCTTGGTACAATATTACAGTGTGAATTTAAATCAGATGTTTATTGGTTTTGATGCAAAAGGTAGAACTAAAACTAGCAGTTCATTCAGTATAGCAGTGAATTAGATTTCATTGAGAGTTTATCAGTTTTCTTTCACTTTAACTTTAAGAGAAGCAGTGGCTATGAACTGCCTTATAATCTGCAGTGTTGCAGTTGGACCTTGCATTCTAGCACCTGTTTTAGAAATAGGATTCAACAAATAATCCTTCTGAATTTGATTCTTTAATGTATTTATGTCTGGCACATCTGTTGTTAGGAAGCATTATTTATATTTTAATCTGCAGGTAGTCCTCAACGTAACAGTTCATTTAGTGACCATTCAAACTTACATAGCACCAACAAAAGTGACCAATGACTGTTTTTCACACTTACAACTGTTGTAGCATCCCCATGGTAATGTGATCAAAATTCAGATTCTTGGCAACTGACTCATTTATGATAGTTGCTGTGCACCAGGGTCATATGGTCGCCTTTTGCGAACTTCTGACAAAGCAAAGTCAATGGGGGAGCCACATTCACTTAACAACTGTGATATTAACTTAAGAACTGCAGTGATTCATTTAACTGTGACAAGAAACGTGGGGAAAAACTTAGTTAATATGTCTCATTTAGCAATAGAAATTTTGGGTTCAATTTTGGTCGTAAATTGAAGACCACTTGTACATCTCTTATATATCTTATACTTAGTAAATGTACATGTCTTATACTTAGATGATTTTAACCATCTATGTACCTGATACCTTCCAAACAGCAATTGTATTGCTTTATGTAGAGACTGAGCTCCCCTGAACTTGCTGGAGTTTATTTTTGAGAAAATATACATAATATTGAATTAACACTTCATTTCATATATCTATTGAAAACATGCTTTTGTTTCATAAACTTATGTTAAAGGTACTATTTTTTTGCTTCCAGTGGTAAACTGTTCCATTTGTTTTCTCTAAGGTTACTGCTTCAGGGGATCAAACTGCAAAAGTGTGGGATATTAAGACGGGTGAACTCTTGGGAATATGCAAAGGACATCAGTGCAGTCTCAAATCAGTTGCTTTCTCTAAATTTGAAAAAGGTAAACATTAATATTTTGTTCTTTAATGAATTGGTGGGAGGGGATTACTGTAGAAACTATGGATCATAGGAATTTGGGACATCTTTAGTGGTGGGTTCCTACTGGTCTGGACCAGTTCAGCCGAACCGGTAGTAGCTTGGTGGCGTGGATTCCTGGAACCAGCAGCAACCCAGGCCTGCTAGGCCCCCAAACTGGTTCTCCCGGTGGTGGCATAGGCACCTCCATCTTCTTTTTGGCTTCCACACATGTGCAGAACAATTTCCATTGTATGCGCAAGCGTGCAATGCATTCCTGAGCAAGCCGACAGTAGCAGCTGCCGGAACCCACCACTGGATTTCTTATATGCAAAATAATATAATTATAGTGGCCATGATTATGTCAATGTTCATAGATCATAAATTGTGAAAAAGCTATGCTGCTATCATATGTTCTTAGATGAACTAGCTAGGATAATTAAGGTAGAAATCCTAGTCTAATACTCCAGCTTTATGTTTACAAAAGCAATTATTTTTCAAGAATAATTTTTTGAAAAACTCAAGATAGAATTGAAAAATCTCTCAAAAACTGCAAAGTTTAGACTACTGTGAAGTATACAACAGAACATCTGTGTTTATAAATATAAAATATGTTTAGTGCTTGAAATAGTATTTCAGAAAAGAGACAAAGTTAGAACATGGTTTCTCTACTTTTTTCAACTGTGGTCAACAAAGAACTAGTAAGAAAAAGAGGCAACCAACTAACAAATACCCCTCCCCCACTTTTAATTTTTTTTTAAGAGCCTTGGTGGCGCAGTATTGCAAGCTGACTGCTTACTGCCAGAGGCTTGATCCTCACTTGCTCAAGGTTGATTCATCCTTCCATCCTTCTGAGGTCAGTAACATGAGGACACAGTTGTCAGGGGATGAATGAAGTCAAGGGCTGAATAGAAAAACTATGAGTGGAGTGTATGTGCCTTCCACAAAGTAAGACTGAGGTGGCAAAGGGGCTCTGGCCCGTAAGCATAGAAAGGCTGTCTATGGACCACTATTAGTCCAAGGAATGCATTTGAAGAATTACTGAATTAGGTCTGATCAACATGATCTGGTTTTTTTTAGTGACATGCTCTAATTTTGTATTTTATAGCTGTGTTCTGTACTGGAGGAAGGGATGGAAATATCATGATCTGGGACACTCGATGCAGTAAGAAAGGTATGATGTGTCTGTTTATTCTCTTGAATCATTGCAATGGTATTATGAGATGGCAGTGACCACTAGATTAGTCCCCTGAGTTTTATGGCTATGGACTTGGATTTCCTTGTCTTCATTCCAGTGCTTTCCTTTACATAATAATACTAGGTAAGATATTCAATTTTCATAAAGTTGGATGAATTTACAGTTTGAGTGTGGGCCATTTACCATATATGAACAAGCCAGAAGGGAAGGTATGTTAAAAAAAATGTTTCCTGAACCTGTTTTACAGATGGATTTTACAGACAAGTTAAACAAATAAGTGGGGCTCACAACATCATAGATAAAACACCATCCAAACTGAGGAAGAAAAAACAGAATGTGAAAGGACTTGCACCCTCAGTGGTAAGAATCTGGAATTTTAAGACCGTATTTTGTCATGTTCTGTCTTGGCAGCTGTACCAGCTTGAACTTATTAGGGAGATGGTAGCAATTAAGGAAAACAACTGAATTAATCATATTGATTTATGTCAGGGCTGTCAATCTCATGGCCTGCGGGCTGGATACGTCAGGCGCTGCCCATGCCCGGTTTAGTGAAGGAGGGGAAATCTCAATACGTTACATAACACCATTGTGACAATGCAAGTTTGACACCCCTGTTTTATGTGACCCTCTACTAATATCTAGGGAGTCATTAATTAGTATGTAAAGAGAACCTCGCCTATTTTTAAAACAAATATAACATTTCCTATGCATTCTTCTGAAAAAATAACATTCCTACATTGGGAAACTGCCTTTTCTGACTGGTACTGTATTCTGGATTCTTAAGCAAAAGTATTTTAATTCTAAGATTTGAAGCAGATTTCTACCGCAGATGAAACTTACATGGGTAGGAAAGTAATAAGCTGCCTTAAACTGAGTTAGAGCTTTGGTTAATTCTACCATATCTGAGATACAAAATTCTAGATATCAGAAAGCACCTGTCATTTATTTATATTTCAGATTCAATAGCCCTAGAAGCAAAAGAGAAAATTGTGAATGGAAGAAATATTGTGGGTCAAGTTTGGCTTGTTCCTCGCAGGTTGCAGCCTAATCAAATTGAAACCCAGTACTTTGTGATTGAATTTGGTTTGTTCATCTTTCTGTCCTTTGCATGACTGTGTATGTCAGCTCAACCACCAATTCCCTTTTTTTCTTTTGCTGCTACTGTACTTAAATGGAAGCACAATTTCATCTAACTGGCTCATTGCTGCTTACACCCTTTGGTGATCATTCCAGCATCTTTCCTGTTATCTTCCTTTTCCTGCATACCAATGCTTTTGCCTTTTACTGTTATGTCCTGCCCCAGAACCCACATATTCTGACACACATATGTCTTTAGAAAAATTGAATTATTCTGGTTAAGTTGCATTCTGCATCCAGTTAGGCCTGGATGACATTAAATCTTGAAAAGCTAGTTTTAATAATTTGAAAAGCATACAATCTAATCTCAGTTATGCTGATTTAGAAATCAATATATCTGTATTCAGTGGGACTCAGCAATCAGCTATTGAGATAGAGCCACAGTTTTTGAAACATCAATAAATAATTACCAACTGGGACAAATGGGAAGCTGTTTATAGGAAATGTACAAATCAGTAGTGAAATTAACTTTGTTTTAGTATTAGCCTGTTGAGAAATGACCTCTTTTCCCATTTCTCTTCTTAGGATTTCCAGCAGAGTGTAACAGTGGTGCTACTTCAAGATGAACATACCTTAATCTCAGCTGGGGCTGTTGATGGGTAATAGTCCATACTTCTATTTCCAACAATTTCTTTAAAAAATTCTTTTGAGAAGTTTTATGGATTTCTAATTTTGGATTGTTTGCTCATGTATACATGTAATGAAACTTCATTGAAATTGCATAGAATTTCTCTTACCTGAGGAA
>JAPKID020001501.1:0-14681 GCA_026931265.2 Tropidonophis doriae
GAGGGACCCCTCAACTCAGTCCCAGGTTCCACCACATCAATGACTCAAATAAGAAGAGTGTTTCTCTCTTTCTCTAACTCCCTCCCTTCTCTCTCTCTCTCTCTCTCTCTCTCTCTCTCTGTCCCGTATAGCACACATTAAAGCAAATTACTTATAAGATTTTTAATTATGTTTTACCTCTTAAGTACCTCCTTATTAACATCATCTCTTTGCTACTGTGTATCTAAATTGTAACATTTAATTCATCCTGTTTTATCGGTGTATCATGTTTTGTAGATTGCTGTATAGCCCATTATAAAGTGGATGAGTTATAAATATTAAGCAAAATAAAAGGACAGCTACTATCACAGCAGTTAAATACATTTGAAGCCTAACATGGATTAAACAATACAGATGCCATGTCTACATAAAATCTGAGCATTTTTAGTCCCATTGATTAAAAATTCAATGAAATGTTCCTGTGCAAGAATGTGTAACATCACCATTATAATGCTATTTTATCCATTTTATCTAATTTTGCAAATAATCATTCATATCCTGTTCTGTTTCATCATTTTTTTGTTTACTTATTCATTCATTCGTTTGTTCGTTTGTTTGTTTATGAAGGTATACAACAACCCTACTAGGTAAATAAACAGGAAAACAATGGAATGGTGATTAGTAAAATTTATTTATTTATTTATTTGGTTTGTCAAACATGTACAAGATAACAGGTATAAATATAAACATGGACTTGAACAAAGGAAATGAGCACAAAAAATGGGGACAGTAAGACAGAGATGGTAGGCACGCTAGTGTGCTTATACACGCCCCCTTTACAGACCTCTTAAGAATGGGGTGAGGTCCACAGTAGACAGTTTGAGGTTGAAGCTTGTGAGGGTTTGAGGCTGTAACAATGGAGTTGGGTAGAGCATTTCAGGCATTGACCACTCTTACTGAAGTTGTATTTTCTGCAATTGAGTTTGGAGCGGTTTACCTTGAGTTTGTATCTGTTGTTTGCCCATGTATTATTGAGGTTGAAGCTGAAGTAATCATTGACAGGTAGGACATTGTAGCAGATATGTTTAGGCCAGACCATAGGCAGCATAGTTCTAGGTCTGTGATGGCGAACCTATGGCACGGGTGCCACAGGTGGCATATGGAACCATTTCTGAGGGCACGCAAGGCGTTGCCCTGTCAGCTCCAACACGCATGTGTGCACTGGCCCTCTGATTTAGGTCTTCTTTTGAGGCTGTTTTTCGCCCTCTGGAGTCTTCAGAAAAGTTCCTGAAGCCTCTGGAGAGGGGGGGGCGGAGGCTAGAAAGCCTCTGGGGCCTGGGGAAGGCAAAAAAAGCATGTCAAAAGTAGAGGGTCATCCACATAGCATTATGGGTGTGGCACGCCCACACACGACCCCCCCTGCTCTCCCCCTGCTTTTGCCACGCGAGCCAAAAAAGGTTAGCCATCACTGTTCTAGGTTTTTCAAGCCCAAATGCCATAATGAGTTCACCAATACAAGAATGCCGGTGCCACAATGAACAGTAGGAATGAAAAAGAATGCAGATATTCATTCTTTACTGTTTTCTTTGGATCCCAGCAGAGCAAAGTCTAAGAAGCATTCCACTTTCTTCCCCAGAGGGGAAAAAAAGAAAAAAGATACGATGGATTGTGATTGCTGAGAAATCCCAGCTATTTTTAATTTTTTAAAGTCAGGATCACTTGGAGCAAAGTTAGAATGAACATGAACATGATCCTACTCTAATTCACACACGTCTACCTAATGCTGAATAGCCACTGAGAGGATGGTCATTATCACTGCATCATTACTGTCTTCAATTCCATTGTTTGTTTTTTGAGTTCACAAAACACAAGTGTCATGCCAGACACATTTTAGGCTAGGGTTTTGCTAGGGTTAAGTTTAGTCCCTTCGGGGAGAGGGGGCGGTCTATAAATCTAACTTAAATAAATAAATAAATAAATAAATAAATAAATAAATAAATAAATAAATAGATAGGGGCGGGGCCAGTCAGAGGTGATAGGTTCTCCGAACTACTCAAAATTTCTGCTACTGGCTCTCCAGAAGTGATCAGAACCTGCTGAATACCACTTCTGATCTACAGGTATAGACTTTGGTAATGGAGGAATGGATTGTGAAGATGGCAGATTTCACAAAGATGGCAAGATTGATCTCTCTAGAGATAAATCTAAGTACTTTTTAAAAGACTGAAAATCCTTTATAGACTTTTTGCTGAAAATGGAATAAATGAATTGGTAACTTTTAGATTTTTAGATTAAAGAGGATGGAATATGGGATAGAGAGGAATTATGTAATGTAATCTTAGAGAAGAAAGAGGGACAATACACTTGTTTGTAATTGCTGAAATGAAGAATTTGTTTACTGTCTTCTTTTTTCTTCTTTCTGTATCTATATTCTCTTTCAGACAGTTTATCCCCCCTTGTTTATATTTTTCTTTTATTTTAAACATCTTCAATTAAAAATTGTCCAATAATTCTTGGATGTTAGTCCTTTAAATGCTAGCTATACTAGTTATTATCTACCAAGTATATTGCTTTCCCAAGTCTAGTTTAGTTATAGCCCTATCTAAGGTTATGAGATTGAAGAAAGAGGATTCTATAAAAGCGTATTTCACCAGATGTTTGCTGTCAGTATAAGATATATCTGTGAAATACCTTTTCAACAAATGTATTAAATGTGCAATATCTCTGTCCTATTTTGTATTTATTATCTCTTTGACCCGGTAGAATAATTGCTATGTGGAAACTACATAGCTAATCCACTTTATTTCTCTTAATAAAAAGCATATTACACTTTGTCTAATATAATATATATTCAAATATATCTTCAACAGCTATCTAATTCAAATGTCAGGAACTTTCTGCACCATAGCTATTAAGCTATAAGTACAACAACCATTGTGATAATATAAACACATTCCATGATACTACAACAATTTTTTCTTCAGTGAATTTTTATAAAGATTAAAATGTCCCTTTTCTGTCTTTGTAATAAACAGCACATTGAATCATGACAGATAGTATAATAGTTAGAAACTGACCTAAAAGCCAGGAAGCTCTTGTCTTCAATTTTGTGTCTACAATGAGTCTGTTAGTTGGCCTTAAGCAGCCCAATGATCTCTTCCTCTCTTTTCCATATCCAAAATCAGAAGGATCAGATCAGTCCTTTAATTCTGTTAACATAATCCCCATTGAAGTTAATGTCTCTATAAATTGTAAAATATGAAGAATTCATACAACTGAAATGGTATATGAATCCATATAACTTGAGACGATATTCTTGAGAGAACATTTCATATCTTAAGTAGGAATTTTACTTGAGGAATATATCAACCTAGCATTCTCTACATGGTAGAAAGCATAATTTCTGCACCATCTAGGCCATTTCTTCTAAATAGAAATGTTATTGTATATAGTATAGTCTTTATTGTCATTGTACAAAATAAACACAATGGAATTGGTTTTAGCCTCACTGGTGTAAAATTATAGCAGAAACGAAAAAAGAATTTTGTAGGTCTTCTGTTTAGCATTTTGTGATATCTAAACATGTATGGTATGAAGTTCAATCTTTGAATCTTTAGAGCTGAAGAAGCTTCTTGGATGATGAGAAGCGTAATGTCTTCAAAGAAAAAAAACAAGAAAGTCCTGTTGCCTCTTGAAAAAGCACTTTTAGGACTACCATGATCTGGATGACTGAGAATCTCAAGGCTTAATTATTTTCTTACCTGGGAGAATACTATCTCTTTCATATTGTTATCTGATTTTTCATGGTAATACAATTTCATATTTTATCATATAACTACTTTAAACTTGGTGATAATTAAGGAGTTTTTGATTCAAAGACTGAATTAACTCAAATCCATAATATATATGTTGCATGTATAAATACAGTAGTAGTTCTTTGAGATTTATGCTACAATCACTTTCTTCTGGCCTTTTTGATGTATCTTGAAGTAAAAGCACACAAACGTGTTTAAGTCATATTTTATCCTTCCTAACCAGCAGATACAACATTGTAGTTTTATTTCCAATTACACGCAAAAGATTTGTCATTGCTTTCTTTTGGGATGTAATGGTGTTTTGCTTTTGTTTTCCCTAATCTAGAATACAAACCTAGAATTTCCTGCTGATCTTCCCTATAAGTATTAATCAATCTGTTTCTATTTAGTTTTTCTGATGTCAGGCATGACATGTACTGTCACCTGCTATGTTTCTCTGAAGTTGGGTGTTCACAGCTACTTATATTTCATTGCTTTGGGACTTGTACAATTTCTTTCTAGCATCTTGGTATCTTTATGGCTCTTATTGTAATTGGAGAAAATACACTGTTCCAGTTCTAGAGTTCTTGACAAATGCTTTGTAGAGGAATTAACTCTTTCCATCTAACTCTTATATTTATGCATGAATTTTCTGATGGCATCAAATTGGAATCAAAAGCATTGATGAAAGTTTCATGCTGTAAAAATGGAGAACAACGGGGTCCACTAAGGTCCACTGATTTCAACTCACATTAAAGCCATTGCTGTGGTAGAGCCATTAGCCCCATGGAAATAATGTCAAAGTGATCAAAATAATAACTTTTAAGAATCAAGCGATACTATAAAAATAAGCAAGATATCGTTTCTAGGAGATATATTTTCATTTAGGGTAAATAATTTAATGAGTTTTGATTCGTAAGCAGAAAAGTTAAACTACAGACATACTTTTCGTTTATTGTAGTTTTATAAAGAATGTTTTAAATTATTGTGTCAAATTTCATTGTATTATGATTTTCCCACTTTGGTTAGTGTCCAAATATGCATCTATACAACACCTTTGCATTTTGGGCTTTTAGTAAAAATAAAAGCATTTGTTAAGGATATTTTTATTTTATTTTTATTTTATTAAATTTATATCCCGCACCCATCTCCCCAAAGGGACATTGCACTTTACCAATGACATATATAAAGTGCTCTGAATATAAAGGTATAGGAACATTAATTCAGTTGGCAGATATTTGGGATTTTTATGCAGATAAAGCAACTACATTGTTATTTGCTCATGGAGCCCAAATCAAATTGATTGATTAAGTGCTAAAGTTGGTGTCAGCTCTTAGTGACTACTTAAATGGACTCCAGAAGGACTTGCCCCAGTGTGGCAATTTAGGTCTTCCAACTATGCACCCAACACAACTGTAATTGAGTCCATGCATCTATCTTGCTACCAACTGTCCTTTTCTTCACTTTTCTTCCATCTTTCATAGATTTATGGGTCTTTCAAGGGAGCGGAGTCTTCACAAGAACTCTGGATTGCTTTGTTTTGTTCCCTTGTTTTCTTGTCTGGCCAAGAAAACAAGTCCCCAGAATAGTTTCCAATACCAATAAACATAATAAATACAATATTTTTTTGCAGTTTCAAGACCTTAATTAATAATGGGATTTGGGGGGGGACTTGCCATCAAGTAATACATGGAACACGAACAAGGCTTTTTCCCCGTTTTTTCTATAGAGCTGACAGTAAAAGATTTTACAGTATGGTGAACTTTCATAGGCAATAACTTCTTTCTAATAGCCTAAAAAGTAATATATAATGCAATAAAAGAAATGATCAATAAATTTCCCCATATAAGCAATTAGGAAGGGATGCCTAGGATAGGGATTTTAAATGAATGAATTGTGTTTTATGTTTGCTGAAATGAATAAAAAAATTAGTGGAATCTGCCATATCTTAGAAGGTTTGCCTTAGGCACTACCAGGATTTCTCATACTGTTTGATGAGACATTATGAGTTACAGATTGGAGAAAAAAATATATCATACAGTACAACCCTAGGCATGTAATATTGCATGACATGTCATTGCTGTTTTTTCTATTTATTTGATTTGTTACATATTTGCTAACTTGTGACACAAAATTAACAAGTAGAACTGAAGCACTGGTGGGTAACAGCAGTAATTCTCATGAGTTTGGCTATAGTAAAAAATATAGATCTGCAGTCAAGTTTATTTCTCTGGTTGTCTTGCTTTCCTATTGGTCAGTATATTACCAATGAACAATTTTAAGGCTTTTAAGACACCAAGAATATGTACAATGTAACTGAATAATTGCATGCCCTAATAATGAGAATCCCTAGTTCGAATCCCTAGTGCCGTATTACGGAGTGAGCTCCCATTACTTGTCCCAGCTGCCAACCTAGCAGTTCGAAAACATATAAAAATGCAAGTAGAAAGGTAGAGATCACTTTGATGGGGAAGGTAATAGCATTACGTGCACCTTCAGCATTTAGTTATGCCATCCACATGACCACGGAGACATCTTTGGATATCACTGGCTCTTCTGCTTTGAAACAGAGATGAGCACCGCCATCTAGAGTCAGGAATAATTAGCACACATGTGCAAGGGGAATCTTTACCTTTTTTATAATGATAATATCTTATGAAAAGAGTTGAGGTCACTTATGATTATTGCTGTGGCTTTCATAAATTACCACCAAATGGTATGAATTTAGGATTAATTTATAATGGTAGTTTATGGCATTCAGTGATAGTTTATGACATATCAAGAAAGTTGGTCATTCCTCACTTAGATAGTAGAAAGTTACAAAAAAGTGATGCAATGAAAGCTGTTGTTAGCTCCTAAATACATATAGTAACTAATGTAGATTTGAAGATGGAAACAGGCTTCTTAGTGAAAAGAAACAAAATATAGTTTTAAACAGAGACAAACATAACTGACCAGGATAAGAAAATAATAGAATCTTTTCTTAGGATTGGATTAGAACAATAGAATGTTAGATTAGAAATCTTTCTCCATTTAGTTAGAATGTTAGATTAGAAATCTTTCTCCATTTTCCCAAAAGATGCTTTTTCAAGAGGCAACTGGACTTTCTGGTTTGTCTTTGAAGATGTTTCCCTCCTCATCCAAAACATTTTTTCAGCTTGAAACATCTTCAAAGAAAAACCAGAAAGTCCAGTTGCCTCTTGAAAAAGCACAACCATGACTTGGATGACTGAGAATCTCCATAAACATTTAGCTATGCACTTTCTAAGTTTTATTCTGTTTCTTTATTCTTTTCTACTGCAGGGATGGCATTTATATGACTATGTTAACAAATACTTTATCCATTCTTAACTTTCTTTAAGCTTCCTGTTTCAATTAGTCCTTTTTCATTTTGTCTCTTTTTGCCTCCTTCAGCAAATAAGTTGTTTAACATTATGATGAAATTCCCTTGGCTTTTGTTATTATATCTAACTTCAGATATAAGCTCTCAAAAGAATACCCACAAGACTGCAAAGACAAAAAGCAGAACTGATTTGAGGTTTCTCCTTATAGGAGCTTGATTCCCAAGCATTAGTTGGTGAATTTAAACACTGTGTCAATGCTATTGTGAATGCAACAGGACTCCATCTAAAATATATGATTATGAATGGTATGGGTCCAAGAAGAAGCTTTGTATAGACATTATATACTTGCAGACAAAAAATCTTTTGCAACAAAAACAGGTCTGTATGACATCTATTATTGTTGATATAGTTATATGTCACTCTTTCTACAATGAGTTCATGGTTATGGCCTAGTTTTACAACAACCCTATACGTTTGTCTAAACAAAAAGAGTGCTTAATCAAAGATATGTTTGATCTTCTATAAGCTGAGCTGAAGTGGAAAGATATTGAAGTCCATTACTTGGTACAACACTTAGTGCACAGTAAATAATAATCCCTAACTTTTAAAAACACATTTATTAAAAAATATTTTTTTTCTAAATAATTTTCCTTAAAATAACCCACATTTGGTTACCAAGGACAGGGACACAACCAACAATGGCTTCTGAGATTTCCCACTTATAAATAATTCTTAAGGTCATTTCTGAGAGGTTGGGTATACTGTAATGTCCATTTTTAAAATACTCTAGAACAGGCATGTCAAACTCATGGTCTGTGGGCTGGATGCATCACATGTTGGCCAAGCTCACCCCTGGTTTAGCGAAGGCGAAAAAAGTTTTGATACATCACATGATGACAACATGACATCACGAGTTTGACACCCCTGCTATAGAAAAACTCAGAGACCTTGGGAGGCATGTATCTCGCTTTCTTTCTCTCCTGACTGTCTCTTTCTCCTGAGTCTGCAAATAGGCATCACTTGATAAACTATCCTGAAAGACTGTGAATAGCATGTTGGTTATTTTTAGAAAAGCTACTCTTAAGGGGGAAGGGGGATCCTTCCCAAACTTCCCAATTTTTCTCTGAGTAGAATTCACATTTAAAACATTTTAAAATACTTCAGTTCATAGAAATAAGTTTATTGCCTTGGTATGCAATGCTTGATATAATTGTAAACAATGGCATATATGCCTTACGATACTAAAAAGGGGTTTCTACATTAACTGCATGAATCTCATTTTCAACTCCAAGTGAGAAGTAGAGTGACAAATAGAAAAAAAAAAGGCAAAGGGGATTCTTTTTTAAATCCAAATATGGAAACCTCAGAAATTTCAGTCTTGTTCAGGGATAAGACCTTGTGGCTATGTTATCCAATATTGCATTTTGAAGGTGCCTATGTATAATTCAAGGGACATATTTTTACTGATAGTTTGGCAAAGTATACATGTTTATGTGTGTTATAAGGAGAATATCTTTGTTGTTAGTAGTGATTTGTGTTAACTTTGGTTCAAAACATGCAAAGGCTGTATAGGAATTAATAGCTGGTTTACTGGCAAAGAGGAAGAGTGTGCATATTTTAAATTAATTAAAATTGTTGGCCATATAGATAACCTAGCATGCTTCATCAACTGTGATTGAGATTGGATTCTACCCAACTTCTATTAGTCATTTTGGGCTGCTGCAAGCCATTGCTCCCTGGTTGCTGGAACTGTTCTCAGTAGCCATTTTGGCATGGGCTTAAATATTAAGGAAAAAGGCTCTCTCCTAAGAGCTGCACAGATTGAAACTTGGAAAGAGAGCTGAATTCTGCCAGCTTGATGTTACTACATTACATTTGTTAATTATGATACATTTGTTACATTCATTAAGCATTGTAGATACCAGGGACTATATTTTAAGAGTTTATCAATTAAGTTTTTAGCAAAGCTTTTAGGTGACCACAATATATACAGATTGGCAAATCTTATTTTTCTATTACTATTGAATTCATAATTCCATCATACGTAATGGGAGTCACTATTATCTAAATTAAAAATTTTATTTAACAAGGAAAAATACAATATACAAGGCAGAAAATATTATTATGTGATCTAAGTGAAAGTTTAGTAAAGCAAAACACTCACCCTTTGATTATGCAATGAGGCTCAGTAATATGAAATGCAATTTTTATAATAACATCTTTAGTGAGTATTTTTGAAACAGAATTGGATAAGTGATTGTAAGAACTCAAATAAACTATTAGTACATATCCTTTATAAGAGTCTTAACTCATATTTATATAAATAATATTATAAATAGTCCCTGGAGAAGAAGAGGGAGGAGGAAGAGGAGGAGGAATTAAATTAATTGCTGGGTGTATGCTGGCCAGAGAAAGATTACAGTATTATCCATTTCTCATTTATTTAGCACACTACATTTAAGTTTATGATAAAATAATGTAAACAAAAATGAAACAACATTAGATTAATTAACAAAGGTCAGGTGTGGATTACTAGAATTTACCTTGTCGAAATCTATGTAATGATCACTATCTGTTGCAAAGACATACTTTAAATTAGTAAAATGGACTATTGTGTTCTAATTAAATATATATGTTATAAATTAGATCCAGATAATAGGACAAGTTCCATGTTTATTCAGAAATTCTAAAATGTTTAAGGAAACACACAGGTATGTGCATTCAGGACGAAAGTTTAAAAAAGATGCTTTAGCCTCAGAAAAATAAAAGTTATGAAAATAAATCTGTATAAGCAATTTCTTTTTTTTTAGTAAAGAAATTTTAAAAAATGCTTCCTAGCTGTAAATATAAAGTCGTTATTCTCCAAAATAATGCTGCTTCTATTAAGTTGGAAGCCTCTATTAAGTTAGATAGGCTCCCTGTGCATAATAACATGCTTTTGAAAGCAAGGGAGAATGTTAAAAGTAATCTGGAACATGACATAGAATATTTATCAAACACAGAAAGCTACACTGATGGATGTGTACAAACCCTTGGATATGTCTGAAGCAGTTTTTTGAAGTTCAGTTTATTGTTTTCACCGAAATGAGCTTTTGTAAGAATCAAACACCAATAATTCCTTAGAGATCTTGTTTTGTTGCAAAACAAATTGGCTTTGCACACAATCTTATTTATGTTCAGTCAAAAATAAATCCTAATGTGTTCAGTGGGCTTACTCTATAGAAAAGGGTATCATAGGGATTACAACTCTGTACTACCTGTTAGTTTGAATCAGAATGTAAAAATGTGTATGACAAGCAGAAACTTTGTCAATAGAAATACATAATAGATCTATCTTTCATTCAACTGAGCTTGGAAATGTAGGACTATGTCAAACGTATCATGGGCATGGAACAAATAATCCTATAACAAATTATTCTTGGAAAAATATAACACTATGTAGGGTAATATTCTTATCTCTGAGTAGAATTTAAGTTGCATCAGCAATTGTATTCCAATGCAGTATAAACAATGCACATCCTATTTGTAAAACTTTAAGTAATCCTGTAGTTATTTTGTCCTTAATGGAAAATTCATGCCATATAATTCGAACCTCTGACATTTTTCTGGTTTTTCCAACCAGAAAACCCAAAATACTGAGATTAGAGATTTCAAGCTAAGTAAACACTGTTTCTTGATCTGTGTGCTTTATTTTTGTAGTAATAATGAAGATATTGAGTTAGAGCCTGAAGTGAAGAAGAAAGGTACATGCATGGAACAACCTAGACGCAGTAAGGAAAGGGTATGTTGCAAATTGAATGCTGAAGTTCAGCTCATTGCTACACAAAAAGCAAAAGGACTTATCTTCTAAAATAGTTAAAACACTTGCTCACATATGTTCCCAAATGTCCTGCCTAATATAAGAAATAGCACTTAGACTTATATACCACCTCACAGTGCTTTACAGCCCTTTCTAAGCAGTTTACAGAGTCAGCATATTACCCACAACAATCTGGATCCTCATTTTACCCACCTTGGAAGTAGGGAAGGCTGAGTCAACCTTGAGCCTGGTGAGATTTGATTGGCCAAATTGCAGTCAGCCGGAAGTCAGCAGAAGTCTTCTGCAGTACTGCACTCTAACCACTGTGCCACCATAAGAAATAGCAGACTGTAAAAGAAAGTAATTTATCTCAGCTTTTTTCAAGTTAGGCAATTCAAGTTCTAGGCAGTGATGGTGCAATGAATAGCAACATTGGAGGAGGCGCCAAAGGGATCTGACTAATGAAATAAGTATTATGGTCCTGCAATGTATATATGTTGTATTTTCTTTTTATATATATCAGAGCGCTGTGCACTATTGCCCAAAGAATCAGCTTGTGGCATGAGACAGGGACACTGATTTTGTCATTGATTCTGCAGAAGCTGCTGACTATGAGCATTCACAGGATAAAGCTGGAGTCAAAGCATAACTGTGAAAATTTAAGTTATAAAATACTTTAGGTTCGTACATAAGAATGTAGTCCCGCATTGTGTGTGTGTGTATTCATGTGATATGTAGGTGTAAATGACATATCTAGATAAGCAAACTAGTTCACAGGGTTATGTTTTGATTTATATAAGGTAATCCCCTGCCATTTATAATAGGGGAATAGATAACACGATTCTGGGGGTCCAAGGTATTATGATCCCTAGGAACATGTTCTATTTTAACCTCCATTTTCTCCCTTGATTTAGAATTAAGCTACTTATTAAGATAAATATTTTTCTCACTTCCATGCCTCTGTCTCAGCTTTCAATATCTTGCCTCACAACTCCATGAGTATATTGTAAAAGAAGCAGTACTGATATATTAGAAGCCTGCATACAGTGGATCTCTGTTTCCTATATTCTGGACTAGATAGAAATATTGCACTGAAACCTATATACAGTAGGTAGGATCACATAGCAAGTGTACTTAATTAACTTTTCTGGACTAGCTAGAAATATTGCACTGAAACCTATATACAGTAGGTAGGATCACATAGCAAGTGTACTTAATTAACTTTAGATGGTTATGAAAATTAAAGCTTCCTTCAATAGATAGATGTAGGTATGCTCAATTTAAAAATTAAAACATGAGAAACTTGAATAAACCAAGTTTATATTATATTTCTCTAAATGTAGTACAAATTATTATCAAATAATTTCCCCCCATTCTTTGGCATGGGTCATTAATTAATGTTAGGGTTAAGGTGAGAAACTTAATTTTCTGAGCAAAATATACATGGCTTTCTAGAAACTTCTGTTCCTCCTGATGCTATCTGTTTTCACACTTTCCAGTCAGATTAAACATACAGGAATGATGGGGCGATGTATATATTACTCATGAAACGGTGTTATTTGCTTTAAATGTTTCGTAGATATAAAGCCAGTCTGAATATAATGGTACTTTTTTATGTGTAAATTATCCTCTTAGTATTTTCTTCTTTTCTCTTTAACTAGACTTCTCTTTAATCACATATAGTCTTCTTTTACCTCATGGGCTTAACTCATATACTGTACTCTTTTTTAATAAGCATGCTTTTATTTAAACTGAACCTGGACTTGATATTAGGGTATGTATGATGGAAAAAAGCAAATATTACTTAAATTTAACTTAATATTCCAGACAAACAGAATCTCAAGGAAAACAAATGCATCACTGAATGGCACAATGAGAAGCTAAGATGGCCATGCCTTGCAAAGCATGATGAGTAGCCGGAAACAAAAGTTCTGAAAAGTTTCTCTGCTTTTTCTACTACGGACATAGCTGAATAGGTGGTTTTTAAATTTTTCTATCAGTTCTTAAAAATTGAATTGAAGTCTAAACTATACTCATATAAGATATAATAAAGCACAGCATGAGAATAAACAATTTAGTTAGTCTTATCACATATTATAACTAGTTATCTGTTCTGTTTTATCTATCTTCAGCTGGTTTCCAATGAACGATATTTAAACTGTTACTGAAAATCTATACCATTAGTATTATATTTTAGCTAAGTGTGCATTTTATCAAATTCTGGGGGAAAAATCTATATACATGGGCAACTCCAGTACAATATCACTTTCCAAGTTTCCTTGGAACAGTTTGGAGTTTTATCTAATCGTTTGGAGGATTTTTTTTTACTCTTTGTGAGTGTTGTTTTATTATTTGACTGAGGCAGTACCTGATAAGCATATTCACACAAAAATACAAAATAGTTTTTGTACACAATATACTAGGTCAACAAAGAGAGACAATCAGTATTTGACTAGGGTTTATATTATGAGAAGCAAAGAAATAGGGAAATAAAAGAAACAAGTAAGCACTTTTAATTAAGACATAGAGAGAGATTATTGAGGTGATGGTTATGTTCCCCACATAAGATCTTCTGCAACTGCAACGAAAGCCTCAAGCTGCATACGTATATGTCACATAGAGGAAATAATGACAAGAATTGTCCATTTTTATACAATACCATCTCTTGCTCGCAGTATGAGAGTATACCACTGCTCAAGTTTACTTTACTTTATTGTCATTGTACATACATACACAGTTTACACGTACAACAAAAATCACAATCTGCAGCAGTGCAACGAAACCTGTTCTGCGCATGCGCAGAAGCAAAAAACAAGATAGCGGTGCCTACGGTGCTGCCCAGAGAACTGGTTTGGGTGTGTGACAGGCCTGGGTAACTGCCAGTTCCAGCGACTGGTCGGAACTTGGAGGAACCCACCCCTGGGCTGCATCCACCATGTATAACTTTATTTTCCCTTTGTGTTTTTAAAGGAATATTATTCAATTATTTTCCATTATTCAATTGTACATATATTTTGTTCTATATTGTGTGATTCTGTTTCACTGTAGTTTCCTTTTAAGACTGTTACATTTGTCAAAGAACTTCTATCTTTCTCTGTATGCTTCTATTTCCAGAGATGCAAAGTAGCTGTTATTAAGTAATATAGATATTTGTGTCTATAATATATAATTGCATCATGCATGGCCTGTGTTATGAATATTGAGTACAGCTATGTATGTTTGCTGCACTGCATTTTTTTTCTAAAGGAAACAAAATGTTTCCTTTAGAAAAGAATATTGGAGTATACCTAATTATCCTCAAGGACAGATAGGACTGCTCTAATATATTTCACTGACTGAGATGTGAAGCAAGATTCAGTATTCCATTCTATCTACCAATTTAGCATTTAAACAATATTGATAAGAGAGATGCACTTGAATTAGCAAGTTTAATTCTGTCCATCAACACTTTAGCAGTAGTATAAGCTTGAATAGCTCCTATGTAGTGTTAAATGGGTTCAGTGTCTCCGCAGTTAAAGACTTTGGGCTTGTCAGCCTAGCAGTATGAAAGCAGTCATATGACCATGGAAATGACATCAGACAAAGCTGGTTTCCTCAGCTAAGGAACAACAATGAGCACTGCCCCTTAGAGTCAAAAGCTACTGGACAGGGGAAAAATTTATCTTTACCTAGATCAGGGGTGGGCAAACTTTGCAACTTTAAATCTTCGTGTTGGCAGGGGGGCAGAGATCGTCCTCTAGGCCCCTTATGTGCAGGGTGCCGCAG
>JAPKID020001502.1:0-14680 GCA_026931265.2 Tropidonophis doriae
CAACCCCCTTTTTTGTTTTCTGTTTTTTGTTTGTTTTTTCTTGCTTTCTCTCTCTGATGGATTCACACAGTACCAAGCAAATTGAAGGGCAAGTATTTTCAGTCTTAGACCACTCCCCTTCCACAACCCCCTTTTCCTTACCTGTGTCCAGTAACCCCCACCCCCTCACTCCAGACCTTCACCACTCTCCCTTACCACCACCACCTGGCCTGCTTGCCCATTTCCTTGCCCGTTTGCCACGCCTAACCTTGCGAATCACCACCAAACTCTTCCCCTCTCCTTTCCCCTCCCCCACCTTATCCTCTTTCACTCTTTATTTGGAAGCAACATGTCTTGTTATGTTCATAATAGCTTCGCCACTACTGATCTCCCCACTCCTACCCCGTGCATTGCTCAGAGATTCAATCCGGTATCGTTAAAGATGAGCCAATTTCATATGGAACTGTTATGTTTGAATTCAATTAAGGTTTTTGTAGCTGGTTTAAACTTCTTGCTCTTCTTCCTCCCTGCAAAAATATCTCTTCCACCCTTTCTGCTTTTTCCTCTCCCTTGCCTCACACCTTCCCTACGATTTTTCTTACCCTGTCCTTGTTCCTATGCTTACCTTTCTCTTCAAGACAACTCAACCTGAATGGAACAGGGCTGTGCAGAAACTTCTGGTTTCAGAAAGGTTTGGAAACAGAGACCAATAGCACGTTCTCAAGGAAACCTTTACGCTCCTCCAAAGGGAAAGGAGGAGAAGCAGAACATCTCAAGACGAGTCTACCTTGCTCACAGGCCAGAATTTTTGAAGCTAAAGTAACATAATCCCCACAATGGGCATCATCATTAGCAGAAGTCTTCAAAAGAGATTTCTGGCTATTTATCATCTCAAATTTATTTATCTTTAATTTTTTTAAAACTTTTTTATCTCAAACTATTATCACAATCAGAGATTCTTGAGGCAATGGTTTCAAAACCCAATGAATAGGAAGGGCAAATCTGAAACTTTCCATCCTCTACATCGGGGTAGTCAACCTTTTTATACCTACTGCCCACTTTTGTATCTCTGTTAGTAGTAAAATTTTCTAACAGCCTACAGTAATGGTGATTTATAAAGTAGGGAAGTCAATTAAATTTAAAAAAGGAAAGTGCTTCAGTATCAGCCAAAACTCCTACCACCCACCATGAAAGCTGGAACACCCACTAGTGGGAGGTAGGGACCAGGTAGACTATCACTGTTCATCTGAGTTAGTAAGATAGGGTTGATTGTTATAGATTTTGCTTGCCTCCTCCTTTTCTTATACATCAAACACTACAACAGCACTTTAGTTTAAATTCAGACTAGAGGTTGTATACAGTACTCTATATAGCACTTAACAATAGCAATATAGACAGCTTCATAGTGCTTTGCAGCATTTTTTAAGAGGTTGACAAATATCAGCCCTTGCCCCCAACAATTTGGCTCCTCATTTTACTGACCTCTGAAGGAATAGAAAGCTGAGTCAACCTTGAGCCAGTCAAGATTGAACTCTCGGTTATGGGCAGAGTTTGCCTATAATGCTGCATTCTAACCACTGCACCACCACTGTACCCCCTATACACATGTACCTGAGTGTGATTTAATTAAAAAAGAGAGATGTGGTTATATTTTATAAAATAACTAATTTAAATAGTATACTTTGCATATTAAGGGCCTCTGTTATGAAAAGAGTTATTGTAGAAGTTGTACCTATAGGAAGAAAGGGGAGTGAATTTTTAGAGCCCATTCAGTAGAATAAACAAAACAATGAGGTGGGGAACATAGCAGAATTTAACAATCTATTTTATATGAAAATAAATGTTTGGAACATTTATTTCATCGAAGTAAAGAAGCAAAAGGAATAAAATACTGCATATTTTGGGTACTTTCATAATTCAAGATCTCCAGAGTCTGTACCCATATAAAAGTGAGATGCATGGCTTGAAACGGCATTTAATTAACACGAAATGCAGGGAAGCCCCAGAGGGATGCTTCTTATTAGACTGTGATCTGTTCCATTCAAAGAGACACGAAGCTGAAATGCCTTGCAATAAATATACTATGGTTCTCATTTGACTCAAATTTCCCCTAGATACAAGCATACCTACAGTCGTGTATGAAACTTCCTAGGTTCTATGCTTGTAGTTTGGCAGAATTTCATGAGGTTAAAGAAGTCTCAGATCTATGGAAGTTCAGCCACATTGGCTGGGAATTCTAAGAGTTGTAACTCCTAACAAAGCTGGATAGTGCTCAGATTGGGAAGCCCAGCTTAAGCACTTGGCAGATAGGCAAAAATACACCATGTAAAAAGACACTGAGAAGAGACCCCAGTCGAAATACACAGCTGTGGACTGTCACACTAAGACATTATCAGTGACTGGATCTCAAACACAAGAATCCTCAGCCCTGTTCTATCAGCAATGAGCTGCCTGCTCCTGACCCTGTATTGGCAATGCTGATGAAAATAATTACTTAAGTGTTTTGTATTCCTTTCCTCTTCCTCCTTTCATTGGCTTGTTTCCAGACCCTGCCGTATAGTCCTGTTCGAAAACAGCAGTCCAACCTATGGCTGTGCTGCCCTCACAAAGGGCCACATACATCTTGCAATGCATTGTGGGAGACATGGGGGGAGGGGTTTTGAGGGTTTCACAGACCATTTGTTTATACTGATGCATTCTGAAGCGCATTTTGTAACTAATTGAAAAATACAAGTCTGGTGAATTTGATTGATCCAATTATGAAAAGTGAATGGGTATCTTTCAGGGGAAAGCCTGCAACAGCTATACCTCCCTACTCTTTCTTTCTTTCTTTCTTTCTTTCTTTCTTTCTTTCTTTCTTTCTTTCTTTCTTTCTTTCTTTCTTTCTTTCTTTCTCTCTTTCTCTCTCTCTTTCTTTCTTTTCCAGACCAAAAGAGATTTAGAAGCTGTCCAAGACTTAAAATAATATACTGTTCTCTAGAAAGTAGATATAAAATATTCATATATTAAAGGTAAGCTGCCTGTATATATATCACAGGAGACAATGTTGCTGAGTCCACACATTCTGGCTCTATACAGTAGTGTGTAAGTATGAAGGGTATAAGTAACTGTGCTTACACATGTAAAGAATCATCCTGAATTGTGGCAGAGTCTCCAGGGAATTGGCTGCAATTCCATGCAATTCTTCCATTCTGAAGAAGAGCTTCAAGTCCATCAGAAGCCTCAACTTGTGTTCTTTTCTTGCCCTTGAATGTAAATGGTAGAAAACTATTCAGTTGTTTTCATGTGTTACAGACTATCATTGACTATTGTTTAGTCTGGTATAGAGAGACTTGTTGAAAGCAATGAAGATAATCTTAATGGAGATAGGCAAGAGCCGTTATTGTTAACCAGAGGAAAAACATCTTAAATCTACACCAAGCAGAAAATATGAGAGAGGTTCCGATGGACGCCCACCCCTAAACCACATGAGTGTAAAGAGGAGAAAGGGTACAGTACAATGAGATTTGTAAGATTGTTATCAGACACACACACATCCCACCCGATAGATCAGAGCAGGAATCAATTCCACAGGAAGTTAATACTACTTTTACTGATAATAGTTGTGCCAACAGAGCCTTGCAAGTCTGATTATGCTGTACTTACGTCAATTAGGAACTATATGCAACACAAAGTACAATGCCATTCATCTTCTCATTTATCCGAGCCTTGTTCTTAGTGACTTATGCAGACATACCAATGATCAATATAAGCAAAAAGGTTGCAATTTACAAATGATTGCAAATATGTTTTCTTTTTTAGCAAACTGGTCTGTTTCACATTAGAAACATCATAATTATTTTCATTCTGGTCAAAGCAAGAGCTTGCTCTTCCTTTGTGGTTATGAATATTAAGGCCAGCAAGTCCCCCCTATTTTTTTAAATAATTGCTTGACTTGATTTTATATTCCTAGAAAATTTGGGGGAGGGGACTCTTTTCATTTTTTTTTAGTTAAGCCATTAATTTAGAATAAATTCTTCTGTGTAGCCAATTATATATGTTTGCGATCTTGCTGCCAAGTTTAGAGTGTTAATTATTGCTAAATGTTGTGGCGCCGTAGGGATTGTGATTAGAGTGCCAATAAGCCTGGCAGAGGTTGATGTTTGCAGAGTGGGTTGGCTAGAGGAGAAGATAATGAAGGATTTGTTAGGCATTGAAGATACGGACAAATTTCTTAGTCCTGATCTTAATGAATCAGCCTCACAGTGATCCTTATTTTTTTTAATGTTATTACTTTTTAATAACAAAATAATCCAGATTAAAGTATCACCCATCATAAAATTAGGGGTGAATAGATGGAACTGATATACCTTCTATAATTTTCAATAATGGAGTTAATGAATCTATTCCATTTACTGTATTTTTGGAGTATAAAACGCACCAGATTATAAGACGCAGAGAGAGAAATACAGTAGGTAGGTAGGTAGAGCGAGAGAATAGGTAGGTAGGTAGGTAGGTAGGTAGAGGGAGAGGAGGAGAGAGAAATACAGTAAGTTGGTAGGTAGGGAGATAGAGTGTAGTTAGGTAGGAGATAAAGAGATAGGGAGAGAGAGAGAGAGAGAGAAATACAGTAGGTAGGTAAGTAGGGAGAGATAGTGTGTGTAGATAGATAAGTAGATAGAGGGATACAGAGAGAGAAACAGAGAGAAAGAAATACAGGTAGGTTGAGAGAGAGTTTTTTTTCGTGAAAATGGGCCTTTTTTGATCAAAAAATAGCATGCATAGCCTTATGGAGGCTTATAGAGTGCTGCTGGGAGCTGGGGGGGGGCAAAAATACCCCTTTTTTGCTCATATCTGCCCTACCCAGCCCCCATGAGCTCTCTGGAAGCCTCTATAAGGGTATGCGTGCAGCCATTTTGGTGAAGGGGTGGGGTTTCAGGAGACAAAAAATGCTGTATTCGATGCATAAGACACCAGATTTTCAGCCTCTTTTTAGAGGAAAAAAGGTGTGTCTTATACTCCGAAAAATACGGTAAATAGGTTGTAGTGGAATACTTCGTTCTGAAGACTTACTGAAAAGAGAAACATGATCCAAAATGATTGTTTCTTTGCTAAAAAATACTTCCCAAATATTAATTTTTTGTTACATTTAAGAGTGACATGAATATTTTTTTTAAAAATATAAATAAACCAGGACAGCAAACCATACCACGATTGTTTTCACTTCTCAGTCTGTTAGAAGCAGATTGGAAATTATGTCTTTTCTTCTGAAATGTTAAAAACAATGAGTGAAAATCCCTGCCTTGTTCTGAACTTCTCATGTCTTGCACCAACAAGTTTCCTCACCCTCCTCTCAGGGAAAGAAAACACAAATTCCAATTACAAGACTTCCGTTGTTATTATCTGGAACATTATTGAATCCCAATACATGTTTATTTGATGCCTTCTTAAACGTTGGTTATGAGCTATCCAGAAAAAAGTTCAACTAAATTATGCCCTGGTTAAAAAAAAATTTTTTTTTAATTGTATCAAGATTCCAAGGGAACTATTCCTTTAAGATTATTCTCTGAAAGAACCATAAAGGCATAGAAAACTGTCTAGATTGAAGCTATCAGTAAATCTGATCAAGTAGAAAATTGGGTGCACTGTTTTGGTTGGATCAAATTTTTTGGATTTATTTCAGTCTGAATCTTGGACAGAAGCAAGAGAGAATCAGTGAGTTATGGATGTTGATTCTCCATCAATAACCACTGACAGCAGTAACAGTGGTATAGTTCCGAACCACTTTTCTAGATTAAAAACTGAATAAATTGCTATGCATTGCTTTTTTTCCCCCCTATCTCACAAATTGGTTTCAGAAATGGTTCTGGCAATCGTTTTCTGTGGAAATTGGCCAAGGAGATTCCACAGGATTTCATTTTGCTTACCATACTTGTTAAGAATTACATGAAAGTGCTGCACGAGGTAATGGAAGGATTTGAAGCACAGTAACAGCATTGTGATGATTGCACTCGGTTCTCTTTTTTTCTCATGGCATCCTTTATGGCACAGGCTTCCATCAATTATTCCTAGAGCTCAGGAATGTAACAGATGAAGATTATACATAATTCGATGGAAAATGTCAATGCTATTGGACAGATGTCCCATAATGTGTAGAGGACATGTCAATTCTAGTTTAAAAACTTTGTTTCCTATAAAAATAAATATTTAGGGGAACTCACACATTTTAGCATAGTCATTTGGCAGAAGCAACGATAAAGATTAGTTTAGCTTAGTTATGTTTTAGAGGCCACTAAAGCATGTCTTAAATTGAGTTTATAATCCTACTTACCTGGGATATGTCTGGGTAGAACATATACAGTATAGCAGGGGTGTCAAACTCAATTTCATTGAGGGCCACACTAGGGTTGTGTTTGATATGGCCAAGGTGAGCGTGGCCAGCTTGACATCACTTGTATTGGGGGCACCTGTGGCCTGAGGGCTCTGCCAATGAAAATGGGCTCCCGAGCTCCATTTTCGGCTGGGAGGACCTCCTACAACCCTCTGCCAGCTAAAATGGAGCTCGGGAGGGCCATGTGGAGCCCTCACAAGCTTTGTTTTCAACTGGGATGGCCTGCTACCCTCTGCCAGCAAAACTGCAACATGAACAGGCTGCGCATGGCCCTTGCACACTCTGTTTTTGCTGGCAGAGGCACTGCAAGCCGATCCTTTGTTGTTTCCAGGATGGTCCTGCAGGCTAGATCTAAGCACCCCATGGGCTAAATCTGGCCCAACGGCCTGGAGTTTGAATCCCCTGATATATAGGATAATATATTATAAAACACAGAATTCCAATAAAGAATAACAATACTTCCTGCCCTTTTTTCTGTTTTCCCTATAACAATAGAAGTTCAGGACATTGGGATTCTTCTATCTCTGTTTAATGCCGCAATAATTCTTCACTTCCTTTTTTCGGATAGTGAGAATTAAATGTGAGAAAACTTGCAAACTTTCAGAACATGGTAACATCTGGCAAGTATTTAAGGAGAAGACCAAAAGTTTACTGGAAATTAATCAGCTCATAGAAAAACCAAATAACAAAATGAAAAACATTTGTAATGTACAGATTACAATATAGGCATCATTACTTTTCTGGAAAACTGGATTATGTTCAACACCTGCACCCCAACTAGTGAGTACCACTTCCATATGCTTGTGCTAATTGTGTTAAATATATCTTCGGTCCTATTTTATGGTTCCAGAGCTATATTTTAATAAAACCTTCTAGTTATTTATTAATGGATTCAGTCATTTATTCATTCATTCAATTCATATCTCAGCGTTTCTTGGGGAGCTCACGGTAGGTTGTCTAAGCCTCTCAATTTCCATTTTGCCCAAGAAAAAACCTTGTGAAGTGCCCCAAATCATCCAGTTTTCATGCCTAAAGGTAGACTGCAGTGAGGGTTTCTCTGCTCCTAATATAACACTTCATCCCAATAACATATCTATTCTTCATTTTAATAAATAACAATTTACTGATAAAAATGTACAATATATCTCTTTATATCCCATTTGTATTATTTTTATAAGGTGGTAAACATACTAACACTCCTTCCTCCTCTTATTTTCCCCACAACAGCACCCCTGTGAGGTGAGTTGGGCTGAGAGAGTGTGTGTGTTTGGTCCAAAGTCACCAGCTTTCATGCCGGACTGGCAGGACTAGAATTCACAGTCTCCTGGTTTCTAGCCTGATGCTTTAACTATCAGAGCTCAATATTCTCTTGGAATATTACCATGTTTAATGCTCCACAGTTGACTTGATTACATAAATTACTTCTATGGAAGGCTATTGTACATTCTAACCAAGGAGGGATGGCTGTTGCAAAGCTCTGAGAACTCTGTCCATTAGAAAAGACAGCAGCTGCACTCTCTACAATGCATTGTGTTTTACCTCTAGATATGGGTAAGTCTTTGGTTGGACTGTCTTCATAAAGGACCCTGGTTTGGCCATGTTGATGCCTGAAAAATAATTTTTCTTAGAAAATATTGTTTTAGTAATTCTCTTTTTGTATGAGCAGAGCATGTGATTTCTTTTCTTTGTAATTTCATAATAAGAGAGAGATATCCACATGACCTACTAAACATACATATATATATGTGTTTATATATATATATATATAAGTATGAAGGTATATATGTGTGTAGGTATAGTCCCAAATCAATATTTATTTATACATATATATACAATCTGCCAAATATATTTAATTACAGATTATGGAATTTTAATTATATATGATTAACTCTCCAAATCCACTCAATGTTGGCAACTTATTGGCTATAACTTTCTTCTGGTATGACTTGAGCACCCAAAGTGTATTCTCTCCTTTCTCTCTTGTTAAAACGAGCCAGTGGTTTTGCCTCTTCTGTTTATTCCTGTCTCTTTTCTCTTTCTCTCTCTCCCCCAGCCCCATTTCCTCTTTGCTCTGGCTCTGTCATCTTCTGAAACCGAAGCTGCCTTCTTCCCTCATTTCAACTCCCCGCCGCATAATGTTACCTTTCTGTTGCAGATTTTGAATACCTGCTGCCAAACAGCTTTGAGTCCGAGGGACATGTATTCATTGCTCCAAGGTAGCTTTGTGTGTGAGCTTGCTGAGGTGTCCATTTAACCACCGATCCTGGGAGTGGTTCAACTCCCCTTCCCCAACCCTTTTTCCGTCCCTGCCACACCTTCCAATATTCTACTCCATCACTCCTGACCCCTTTGGAATTGATATACCTCTTCATTGTGCCAATGTCTTGATCATTTCTTCCTTTTTTTGTGTGTTTGTTGTCTGCCTGTGTGCCAGTCTCGGGGACTATGATTGCCGCCACCTACACTACATTGTGTTACCATTGGCGGCCGGCAGCATAGCTGCCCCACCTTCTGTTCACTCACCTACATAAGAAGAATATATATGTGTATATGGCTGCATATGAGATACATATGTAGCGCACATATATAGGTATAGTTTCTGAAAATCCTCAAAAACACCCCAACCCATCAGTAGACAACCACATTTCGGTCCTATTGAGATCATGATATCATGTAAGGAAAAATTCCACCAAAACGTCTCTAAATTAGCCCAGCCTAAGAAATCATATTGACCAGGACTACTTTTATTGTGACAGCTGTAATAGTAGAAATCTTGCAAGTCCGAATGTGCTCCCTCTTCTTCACTTTATTGTTGTGTGAACTAGGGAGGGGCTTGTCTGAGATGTTTCCTTATGTTATTCTCTTTGTCTAGGTTCGAGCCCCTCTTATCTGATTGTTGACTTGGTAGCAGCATTTCTTCCTGTTCTTCAAGGCTATTCCCTTTGCCCTCTACACAATGTTACTATTGACTTATTATATAGTAATACCATACATAAAAATCACAAACTCTGCATTTTGCAAGCTTTACTTTATCAAATTATATTCTTTTGACTCTTTCAAATTTAATTATTTCAAATCTACAGAACATTTGTTGCCCAGTTCATTGTAGCAGAGGTGGATTTTGGCCAATTCAGCCCAGATCGGGCAATCCGGTAGTGGCAGCAGAAATAGGCTCAGCCTACCTGCTCAGACACTTCTGTGCACGCACAGAAGTGTTGCGCACGGACATACGAGCAAACTGGTAGTAAAAAGATGGAAACCCAGAATTGCAGTGTAGTGGTCAGAATATTACACTAGGCTAGGAGAGGTTCAAATTCACAAAACAGTTTGGGAATAAAACTGGAGAGGGAAGTATAGTGTATGTGCTATCTAAGATTTGGAGGGAGGGCGGGACGGACAGAATTCCGTATTTCATAAATAAATAATTCTTGTTAGAGTTACGGCCAGCACAATGTCATAAACTGGTGATATATTTGGCATCCAGATGAAATTATAATGACCACTGTTTGTGATAATCATTTGCAATGGTGAAATCTAATTGACTCCCCCAACCACAGAAGGCCAAATATAAATATAGATGGAGCTATTACGTCTTTAATACTTCTTCAAAAAAGGGAAAATCAGACACTCAGGCAAGTATGCCATGCTGTCAAAAAAAATCCCTTCTACCCAAACTTTTAAAGATGCATTAAATTCTGCCTCTTCTGCTAACTCAGGTTCCAATCACCATATATATGGTAAGAAAATGGAAAAAATGCCATTCTAATAGCCTTTTCACAAATTCCACTTTATTTAAGGCATTGTAATACAATGGATAGGTAATGTTACAACATTTTTTTAAACAGCTACGGCATGTATTAATCCTAAAAGCAATCCTATACATAAATACTTAGAGGTATTCTGTGGACTTTATTCCCAGGTAAGTATTTATAGGATCACAGTTTTAAAAAAGCATGAGACACATACAAAGGGTTTTTTTTTAATTGGGATGAGGAAACTGTATCACTCGATATAATGCTGAACCAATCCAAATAGCCCCATTCTGTACTGGTCTTCTTGCATAGAAACTAGCATTTAACTGGAGTTCTTTTCTTTTTGGTTTGAAAGTTTTCACTGCTTTCCAAGCCAAAAAAAAAAAAAAGTCTAGTTGCCATGATTCAAATTGCAGATAATTCTACCTGGATGAATGAGAAAGTCTATCTTATTTTCTTAAAGTCTGTTGATTCTAGTTTAGTAACTTCAGTGAATGGGGTTCACTGACATTTGTTGCATTCAGTGCTTTGCATTTGGAGTTGGTAGCACATGAGGAGAGCTGTAAATTGCCTAGTTTTTAATCATTTAGGGCTACCAAATCTGGGGTCCAAACATCCAGATAACTATCATAGACCTTCGCCCTCTACGTTTCTTCGCTATCATCATTTACTGGTTATCTGAATTTTTGAACTCCTGATGTGATCACCATTACTAATTGGTATCTTTTTCTGCACTGAACACTGTCCAGCATAGAAATACATGATTTCTGTGGGACATTTTATAAAGCATGGATAACAGTTCAAATTTTTAGGTTTAAGGGTTTGTTTGTTTTTTAGAATATGTCCTTTTTTGTATAGATGCATAGATAGTCATAAAATAAAGGGGAAAGACTTTTTATTGTCCTGCAGTCTTTCCCAACCTGATCCCTTTTATATTTCCTGGATCACACCTCCCCCCAGTGGCAACTAAGATGACCAATTGCCACTCCCCCCAGTGGCAACTAAAATGACATATTGTCAATTCTACGAGGTGTCATGTTGTCCATGGGAAGCTATTAGAGGTGAAGAAATGCAGATTTATGATTATATCAAAACAAACAGGATTCTGTTCTAGCAAGCATTCATCCCTAGTGATTACTTAAGACATTTCTTTAATTCCAGCTACACTTATTTATTAGCCTTTCAGTCCCAATAATGCTTGGCAATATGCTGTGAACTCTCAACATTGCTAATAGTCCATGGTAATTTTCAGAAACCATATATCACTGATAATCTATTTGTGGGTTTGCAAGCACATATATCTGTACATATCTGTGTAGATACATAGGTGGATAAAATATTGTGTATATGTATCTCTTTTTATATATATATGTATATATATAGCTCTTCAAAAAGCAAAATAAACTGGGCAGCCCAGGATTTTATGTTGCATTAACATACAGTGATAGAAAATCGAAACGTTATTAAAGCTAAATAAACTTGTATTTTATTTCTATGAAAAAGTTGTTACAAACCGGGGGCTGTCAAATCTTATCCAGCTACTTTACAGAATATATTTTAATTGCTTCTGCTTTCATACACATTAATTTTGTTGGCTGTAATAAATGAAATGCATACAGGACCTGCTACTTGGTTCAAACTCATTAACTCTCTATTTGAACCAACCTTTCAAGCGACTTACTGATTTTGTGCCAAAGATGCCTGTGCAACATAACTAAGTAGTTTTATCTACAGAATGTATTCCATTTATACATGGATGGGCTTTTGCATTGAACCCACTTTTTGTGACAGATGCCCTAAACAAATTACACCCATCGCTATCCCCTCAGCTTCATGGCTGTTAAAAGATACAGGATGCCATCATCTTTTACATCTGGCCACCTAGTGAGATGTCCCATGAGACATTTGTCATGCACCCAGAAAAATCGCTCTCTATATTGCAGTCGCTATCCCGTTCTAAATTATTTCTTAATATTTAATTCTGAAAGCTACAGTATAAAGAAGCAGAAATACACACACACACACACACACACACACACACACACACACACTATTTTCAACCCCAGACTTTATTAACTGGCAATGCAAAACTAGATCATGCAAACTTTGTTGCTTCAGTTGAATAAAAACTTCCAAATATAATGGCAAATGGTGATGGGAACAAGCCTAGTTTTGTAATATATCTTTACAATTCACAGTGGTCTATATTTGCAGATGGATAGACTTACAGCAAGGTACACTCTTACATGAAAATTAACCCATTCAAAAGACCTAACTGATAAATAGTTTAATATATAAAGCTCAGTACTGCATGTGCACATACTCTTGCAAGCAAATGCCAGCACCTATCTGTCTAAATGAAGGGTACAGATATGTCTACAGTTTCTATATGTGTCTGTAGCAGTATTTCGATGCTTAATCTTGGAGTGAAGCATGGCTGGCCATCCTGTTTTCTATTGCTATGGTGAAGAGTGATTCACTGTGACTGTCCTGAAAATCTCTGAGCATTGTGGAAATACGTTTTATTCCACAAGTAAGCCAGATCTTTAGTGTTTTCTCGCATATGTCCCTCTTCCACTCTTTCCTATCCTGTCCCCCACTTTCTCAAAAAGTGGAGTTTCAGAAAAGAAACATTTTTCATATTTGTAAAATCAACTAAAGATGGGTGACTTTTATCCTCCTCTACCCCAGCCCCCCCCAAAAAAAAATCAAAAAGAAAAGAATAGTGACACTGATTTTAATTATTGGGTTGGACTGTGATCACAATAAACGAAGAGATCATATCTAATGAGAGCATATGGTAAGTTGTGCAATAGGTGACGAAATAGATATGAATTTACTAGAATTTGCAACGTTGGCCTTAGCATCTTTTGAGGGAAACCAAATTCTATATCAAAACATTATAGATAAGAGAATCTTCTATTCTTTTCACAAATCAGTGAACCTACATCTCTCCTCTTTCCATTAAGAGAGAGGTAAGTATTTTATCTCTCATTTAAAATCCCATACCAAGACCAAAGAGGAAAAGCAAGAAACAATGCAGTTACACCTCCAGATTCAGCACCTCTCATGATGGTAACTCAGGCTCCAATCACCAAACTTGTTAACTTGTTTTCTCTGGAATCTTGTCCTCTTTAATTCACCAATGCTCCTGACTACACCTGAACTAGGTAGTCCCAAAGGTGCTTCTTCAAAAGGAAACTGGATTTGATTTTTCCTTGAAGATATTTCACTTTTCATCCAAGAAGCTTTTTCAATTCTTTGAAAAAGCATACCTTTGGGGTAACTGTGACTTGGATGACTGAGAATCTCCATAGACATTTGAATTGGATAGTGTCCCTTGAGAAATAGACAGATAGTGCTTCATACTTATGTGCATATAAACAGGCACAAGTACACTTGAATATGATTTGGACTGCAGTTGTTGCCATTCAAGAAGTCAACAATCTAATTAGAATTAGTGTGTTCCATTTAAGTTATATCTGCTTAACTCAAGCAATCTATTAAGAAAACCATACATAGTATTAAGAAAGACATTTCGCATCCTGAATATATTTCATAATGCTGCAGCAATCAGATAAGTGAAAGAAAGATGATAAATTGATCCATCTTCACAATACTGATTCAGCAACTCTTCCTCCAACTTCCATAATTTTTTTCTTAAAAAAAATAAACTAAAACTTCAAATATATACAGTGGAAAGGAGAGAATGGATGTGGACTGAATGAGTGGGCAAAGGAAGAATTAACATTTTTGTCCCCTTCCCGTCAGTTCTTCTTGGGTTCCCAAATTTGGAATTCTCTGCTGATTGGAAATTCCCAACACATCAGAAAGGTGCCGGATTGGGGTAGCTTCATTAGCAATATTGTTTGATGGTGCCATGATGCAGCCAATCCATATTTGGAGAAATGGGATCCACCATGTTAACTTACAGTTTCACCTTTTATCCATTTATCCTCAAAAATCTGTTTGGAAGAGTTTTAAAAACAAGAGCTGATATCAACCTGTTTTGTTTTGTTTTTAGAAAACTGGTTGATATCTGTCGCATCTTAGACTAACTTTTACTGTTAGAAAACCATTATACATACGTAGATATGAAAAAAGCAGTGCCATTGTTGAAGCAATGGGCAGAGATTTCTTTCTGAATTGCAAATAAAGCAGTCACGTCCTATAATAGAATCATGTCAGAAAAGAACCTTTAAAAAGATGCTGAAAGTGAGTCTAGGAAGATAGCTGGAATGGTTTTAGTGAGATAGATTTAAGGCTGTATAAATTGACCCATTATATCAAGTAACTGGCACTGCATATACCTTTTAGCTTGGAGATAGCTATTACTTATCTTCATGCTTTTAATAGGGTTTATTTGGGCATGCATACAATCTTCAGAAACAATCTTAATAAAGTGGGCAAGAGCTAGTCACATTTAGGAGACAGTAAAGAAATTTGGGATGTGGTGGCTCAGTGGCTAAGATACTGAGCTTGTCGATCAGAAAGGTCGGCAGTTCAGTGGTTCGAGTGTGCATAAAAGAGTGCTAGTGTTGCATAAAAGAGTGAGCTCCCGTTACTTGTCCCAGCTTCT
>JAPKID020001503.1:0-14679 GCA_026931265.2 Tropidonophis doriae
AAAAGGCCAAGAAAAGCCTAGAAAGAGGGACGAGAAAAGGCCTGAAAAGGGGGCATGCAGAGGCCCAAAAATGGTCAGTGGGTGGGTGGGGCTTTAGTCTATAAGACACACAGACATTTTCGCCTTCTTTTGGGAGACAAAAACGTGCATCTTATAGTCCGAAAAATACAGTAATTCTGTTTTAATTCTATTTTACCATATAGTTATATTTGAGTGAACCTTGCAAGTCTAAAACATAATGTAAACTATTCTGTGTTTCACGCCTGCAGCCATCTTTTCTTGTGGGTCTTTGGCCTGTCACCCTTTCTATTCTTCTACTATGCATTTTCTGTTATGGGAAAAGGGGAGGGGGGATTGTACGGAATTAGATGAGACGTAACCATAACAAAATTCTTTCTAGAAAGCCAAGGTCATTTTTTGTCTCTGCACCTGACCGGAACTGGATGGGTGGAAGCTGCCAGCATGGCAGTGGGAGATTGGACCGTGGGATGGACTTGTGGGTGTGGGGGGGCAAGATCTTGAACTTTCAACTGGGTGGGGAAAACCAAGAAGCTTTCAGATTCGGGTTTCCACAGATTGTACCAACATGACTCTCTTCATCAATTGGAACTTTGAGGAATCCTTTGCCTCGGACTCTGATTTACTTTCGGATGCTATTTGGAACCCCTGACATTGTGCATGAGCGAAGAACAATTTACATTGAACTGTGCACGCCCGCACAGCACACATCTGGCAAAGCGCCCGAGAAGCAAACCAGTATAAAACCGGCAGCACCCACCAGTGGGACTATCGCATGTCGGTAGTTTTTTTTTTTTTAAATAAACCTTTGCAGGTCTTCTGTTACAAATTCAGTTCTTTGCGGCGTGCAGCGAGACAAGTCGATCTACAAACATCGCTTTCCCCTGCACAGATTCCAGCTCGGAGCCTGCTTTGATGTGCCATAATTGAACCCTGAGCAAATCCGCTCCAAATTTCTCCCGCTTGTTGCGTTGACCTTCCTCCGGATTGCTTTTTAGCAACTGCTCCATCTGCCAATCGGCAGATTGATGCTTCCGCATTCAGGAGAGGCTTCCTCCAGATACCATCCCTGGAGTTTAAGCTAATTTTTTTTTTTTTTAATTTACAGCAAGAGAAAAGAATCCAAGTTGTTGTTTTTTTTAAAAAGGGAACGGATCTCGTTCGCGGGCGTAATAACTAGGGCTAACCGAAATACTTCCCTTGCTAAGCGAAAAGGAAGAGCAGAAGAGCAGGAATGCAACAAAGGAGATATTAAACGAAATTGGTTGAGTTTCCAGAAAGGGATGCAACTGATCTAGGAAGAACCGATTCTTATGAACTCCATTCTTATGACACCGACTTAATCCTAGATTTGGACGACGATGCACGAGATCAACCCAGCATGAGAAGAAGTGACTAACTTCTGCCTTGAACAAGCCAACTACGTTTGCACAACAAGGGCTGGGGGGTGGGGTGGGGAAATAATCCCAGAAATGAAACGATGACGAGACCATGATGTGGACCAAAAGGAACTCAGACAGAGCTGGAGAAAACGCCCAGGTACGTTTGAAGCATCTCTGGGGCATCAAAGATGATCTGAGCATCCAAGAACACAGGTATAAACCTCTGAAATACTTTGGCTAAAGTCGCTGTGGATTAAGGTGGTGGGAAGACGGCATGAGAATGGCCCACTGCCATTCTTAACTGCCCGTCGGGGTTGGGAAGGACAGACGGGTGAATCGAAGGGGCTCAGGGAAACGTCAATCATTCGATTCTAACATCTGTCCGTCAAGCCTGCCACGGGAGAGGCGGTTCCTTTGGAGACCACTGGGATTTGCTCGGCCGCTTGACGGAGGGACGACCCCTGGCTTGTCAACCCCAGGGGCTAGCCAAGTCTACATTCCCATGCTGGTACAGAGCGAGGAATCTGGTAGTAAATCTACAGGGATCCGGGAAGTTGATTGGCAGCTGCTGAAGGCAACAAGCAGGGTGGCCAGTCCCCTGGCCTGGGGTGTGCGTGGGCCCCAAGGATTGAGTGTGATCTTCCAGCAATGGGGTTTCCCTCCCCACCCCACCCCATCCCAAAATCAGGCCTGGCCTGATCCATCTTTCCTGCCTCCATTCTATATACTTAAGTTTTATGGGATTTATCGTGTTTTAGAATGCAAGATTTTAGCACAGGGCTATAATAATTTAATTAGACTTTAGATATTTATATTGTTTTATGTTTATGTATTTTATAATTCCCTGTAAACCGCCTCGAGTCCCTTTAGGGAGAGGGAGCGGTATACAAATAAAAATTTGATTGATTGATTGATTGATTATATCTGATTCAGGAGAGCCTATTCTGGTTCTGGGTCAAGGTTTGGATGCAATGCAGGATGGAAACTGATCTGATGCTAATCAGTTGATGCTCAACCTATATAACAGCCTACGGATTGCTTCCAGATGTAGAAAACACTTGCAGATCTGCATTCCCATAGGAATCAATACATCACTTAGCTATATTCATGGATCTAGCAGAGTCACTAAAAGCCTAATTGACGAAGTCCTTCAGTTGATAAAACAATTATGTCTCCCCCTGGATAGGGGACAGCTTAGGCAATTGATACATGCCCTGATAATCTCAGTTTTTAATTACCGTAATTTATTCTGTGTAGGGCTGTCAATATGATGGAAAGCTAGGCTAATGCAACATTGAGCTATGCCACTGCAATATAATGTTATTTTAAGAATTTTACTGGCTGCCACTTTGCCACCAGGTCATGTTTAAGGTTGTAGTATTAACCTATTTGAAGCTAAATATGCTCAATCTGCCCAATGCGATCATCTCAGATAATGTCTGTAGCTATTTCATCTGATGCCATGCAGAAAAATACATTATCAGAGGTAGCTCTCGTTTTTATCATTTTGGTTGGTCAGAAATAAAGCAAATAATTCAGGGTAAGTTGTTTAAGTTTAAGTTTAAAAAAATACCTTGACGCTTACACATAATTGTATTTTTGTGCAACCTGTGACCATTTTCGCAAGGCAAAACATATTTTATAATGTATTGAATTTATTTTAAAATTCTATACACCAGGAAAAAAAATTTAAGACGGAAGTACTCTTGATTTTTAGTTCACCATATTGCTCAGCTGAGTTTTCAAGTAAGCTTACAATAATTTTTAAAAATACAAAAAGTTTAAAAATAGACTGAAATTAATATTGAAGTAAATTAACAATTAAAAATGCTTTGAGACATTACTGAGCCAATGTGAGAAAGCTACAATGATTTGATTTTACTTGACCTTTTATGATAATAAAGTATCCCTTGAAGACTTGTGCAGTCCTACAAGCCAAGATTTCACTAATAATTAGAACTACATCAACGCATATGATATAATATCTAACAGTCCCCTTCAATTTTACCTTAATTCCTGATAATGTTAAGGGTTGCTTGTGGGTTTTTGTTGGCAGAAGTATGGAAGTGGTTTTTAATTATTCCATGATGTTTTTTAGATTTCTCAGTCTAAGCCACAATACTGGAACTTCTTAGCTATTTTGCTTCCATAAAATTAGCTGGGTCTGTCAAGCCTAAGCAAGGTAGGACAAATACCACATGTGCTCAGATATCACATTCTAGCACAGGGGTGTCAAACTCAATTTAATTGAGGACCACATCAGGATTGTGTTTGAAGGGCAGGGGGGGTATAGCTGGGGACATGGCCAATTCGGCGTCACTCCTGACACAACAACTGTGGTGGCTCTGTCAGTGAAAACAGGCTCCTGAGCTCCGTTTTCAGCTGCCATCGCCTCTTGCAACTCTGTCAGAGAGTTGGGAGGGCTGTGTTTTATCTGGTGGAAGCACCGCAGGCTGGTCCTTCGCTGTTTCTAGAGTGGCCCTGCGAGCTAGATATAAGTACCCCAAGGGCTAGATCCAGTTCCCAGGCCTTGAGTTTGACACCCCTGTTCTAGCAAGACCCAATCTAAGAGAGAATTCATCTTAACATTCCCATACATATGGAGTCTTTGGTGCTCTCTGAACTCTGTTATTTGCTTACCAATGTTTCATTACCCAACCAGGCAATATCATCAGTCATCAGAGTCACATTGATAATATACCTAGTTGAATAGTGAAACATTGGAAAGCAAACACCAAGTACTCTACAGTTCAACCCTGACCTACACATATTCTCTTCTACTGATTCCCACACATTTTGAGCTTACTTTTTTAAATAATAGAATTTAAATAATAGAATTTTGAGTAGAAAACCAACACTGATGAGGTCTTTGGATATCTGATCTTGGAAGCTATTGAATTAGTGGGCATAATTAAGATTCTAATACAATTCAACCCTAAATAACATTTAAGAATCATTAGAGTAGGAAGATTCATGTGATAATTATCCAGAAAATAAAATATTCCAAGATTGTTTTTAGAGGCCATACCAAATAATGTTACAGCTTGCTACAATCTTTATAGTTAGCCCATGAACAATGGAACACACAAAGCATGAAAGTATGTTTACTATAAATGAATACATTTATCAAACATTTTCTTCCATTATGTCATTATGGAGTAATTATTTAACAGTGATTGTCCACAAATAAAAATAGCAACAGAGGATACAAATAATACATTCTGACTAAATTCTAGCAGAGAAACCACACAGATATTCATATTTTGGAACCATACCAAGCATTCAACATTTTAAGAACATTTCTTTACAATTAAAGATGTTCTGAGTTGTACAAGAAGAGTTCATTACTTACCTCAAATGTGTTACCAGTTTCATCAATCTCTGGTGGGACAAAAGCTCCTTCTGGATCATCTTTAAAAAAGAATTTCATATTTAAACATTAAAATCAATCCAAGACAGATCAAAAATCAATAAATGGTAATACTTTAGCTTAAGTTTAAAAACGTTGGTTTTTATTCAGAGTGAGGAGTGTTCAGATTTTCCTCTTTGTAATGTATCTGTTTTTGTAAACCACCTGAAGTCTTCACAATTTTGCAAAACAATTTTTGCAAAATATTTTTCAGAGTATAAGACGCACCAAGATTTTGAAGAGGCAAATTAAAAAAAAAGGTTTTGCAGTCTGTAGACCTTCCAAAAATGGCCCATTTTTTGCTAAAACAGGGCTGTTTTATGTCAAAAAAGGGCGGCATGAATAGCCTTTAGGAGGCTTGTAGAGCGCTCCTGGGGGCTGGGGGGACAAAAATGAGCAAAAAAAACAGCCCATTTTCGCTCATTTTTGCCCTCCCCAGCCCCCAGGGCCACTTTGGAAGTCTCCTAAAGGCTATGCACGGCCATTTTTGCAAAGGGGGCCAAGTTTCGGGAGGCCAAAAATGCTGTATTCAGTGTATAAAACGCACCCAGATTTTCACCGTCCTTTTTGAGGGAAAAAGGTCTGTCTTATACTCCGAAAAATAGGGTAAATGCATGTGAGAGATAAATTAAATACAATGCTCCACATCATTTAAAGATAGGTTGAGTCTAATTTTATGTTAAAAATATCTTTACGTTAGTGAGCAAAGCGAAGTTTTTCAAACATACAATCTACAACTTTTTCTATATAATATATTATACAACTTGGGTGGAGTGGCACCAAATTTTTAAATGGAGCATTGGAGAAAGAACTTGCTGTCAATATGTTAATCAAAGAATGTATTTGCATATCAAGTGTCTCAATTATTTTGTTTTAAACATTCAAGTACAATGAAGAGACTATTCATAGCCTTTCAAATCTGCTCAGTTCATGCTTTTTACACATCACAATTGAAGCCATTGCCTCATTAGTAAGAGAGACAATTCTATCAGAACATTTTCCACAGAATGTGTTCCCTTGTCATTTCAACAATTACATTGGGGTGAAACGAAACAAAAATGTACTGTTAATGCACTTATGAGATTTATCAGCCTCAGTAAGACTGGTAGTATTATAAAGTAAGTGTGTGTGCACATTTGTGTGCGCATGTGTGCGTGGGTTAAAAAGCACAGAACAATCTTTTTGAAGATCTCTGGGGCTGTTCCATTTGTTTAATGTTTAACAAATACTGTCAATCATGTATCAATATATTTCAGAAGAACACGGAGGAATTTGTTTACATTCAACTTCATATCCTTAACATTTATAATGAAACATTTTCGAGAAGATGTCAAGATCTATAAAATTGAGAAGGGAGGAGGGAATCTTCCACAGTTCTAATTCCACTCTGCACAAATAAATGTCTTGAGATTTAATAAAATAACAGCATGACATCCCAACATTCTCTGTCACCCTCAAATATCCTTAAGAATTGCTTAATCAACTACACGAGTGGTAGTCAACCTGGTCCCTATCACCCACTAGTGGGCGTTCCAGCTTTCATGGTGGGCGGTAGGGATTTTGTCTGATACTGAAGCACTTTCCTTTTTTTTAATTTAATTGACTTCCCTACTTTATAAATCATTATCACTGTGGAACCGGTGGGCGGTTAGAAAATGTTACTACTAACAGCGATACAAAAGTGGGTGGTAGATATAAAAAGGTTGACTACCCCTGAACTAGATCAATATTAGGGCGAAGGATCTTACTAGACACAGAAGGTCAACAGAAATTGCTAGTTTCTTTCATAATATAATTGCAAAGAACCTAATGACTGCCTAGAAAAAACGTCGCATTTACATCAATTACTGTTCAAATCAATTTAGGTGAGCCTTATTTTAAATAGATTTAATACTCTCCCCACAGCTGTCTTGCAAGGAAAATATAGGAAAATCCCATATGAAACATGGTATTGTTCCTATGATATGGATGCCATAGAAACCACAGTCCATGTTCTTCTGTACTGCCACATTCTACAGGGACAATCACAGATTATCCTTCTATTATTTAAAATTTTCAGAGTCCTCAATCTTTTGTTTGCACTATTAAACAATTAAAGTAAATTTGTTTCTCTAAAAGTGCCAACATTTGACTACATTTATGTGTAAGCTTTGCCCACAAAAGATTGATAATAGTTCTTGTTAGGGCATATTTTTATGTGTTCATTTTAATGAATGTAATTTTATTCGTCAATGACTGAAATAACATTTCTGTCCGTCCAACTACATGCATGCACTTTTGCTTTCAGAGATCACCAGCATTACCTAAATTAATGTTTTAAAAGTACTGCTTGATCTCTCATTGATGATTGCCAACTGTGTAAATAGTGAAACAAACATGAAGAGACAAAACTTTAAAAGTACAAGGTTATTATTTCTAATTTCAGTTCATATGTGTGAATAAGAACAATAGTACAGTTTTCTGTTTTTGTTTCCCCAGAATGACTGAGCCATTTATATTTAATTTTTGAAATGTTTTGGAAGATCTTATTGGCTTCTGCTAAATGACACATTTATTAAAAGACTTTCAAACCTTCACATGTGAATTTTATTACTGACAATTTAATCACTATTTCCTAGGACAGAAAATTATTCAGGCTTTATATTTTATCTCTAAGCATTTTAACCAGACTATGTTAAGTCTTAAGTGAAAATCTCAAAACTTGATCAGACCAAATCGTATTCACCATTTTTTAAATATTTTGAGCAATCTTAAACTCAGTGATGATAAATTTTGGATGCTCCTTATGCAAATTCTTGAGGAGTTTAACTACAGTAATTTTAATATGATTTTATATATTTATGCTTTCATTTTAATGTTGTACACTGCCCTGAATTACCTTCTGGCAGGAGTGGGCAGAAAACAAATTTAATAAATAATAATATTGACAAATTCATCACCAGACAATTGCTCAGAACAGCTTACATCCTGCAATGATATCTGTAACACTATAAAACATCCATGACTATGAAGAAACAATAACTTGTTTCAGGTTACATACAAGGATAGAAATAAAGTAATAAAAACCAGGCACTTAACTGTTCCTGAATTAACATACTTTTTCTTTTTTGTTTTTTTCTTTGGATTTATTACCTAGGAAGATAATTAAATAAAGCACATTCAATATTAATGTAAGTTTTTTCTTGTTTCATACGTCTTTAGAATTCAACTGTATCCCTTTAACATCCATTATACACATCTCCCCAAACAGCTAAGTTTTCAAAAGCAAATATGAATTTGCATGGTCTCCTTGGTTGCTACTGGATCTTTTTAGCTGGTCCACTAATTTAGTCACTTTGTCAAAGAATGCAACTACTAAGACTTGTTGCATAATCTGTTTTTGACTCTGTGCTATCTCCTATTTTAATCCTAAACACTATGTAAATAGGTTGACTAGCAATTTAGAGTGGCACAATAGCAAGATTCATCTAAGCTCCTTGGGTAAAAAGAAAAATGTTTTCAAAGAAAAAAATCAAGAAAGCCCAGTTGTCTTTTGGAAAAAGCACTTTTGGGACATTTTTGTGGAGTGCACCTGTAGATTTTCACCACTTGTTGATTATTGAGACAGATGTTAAGAGCAATTCCAAGACAAAAAGAAATGAATTTTAATTCTATAAAATCCTGATATTTTTTTGTATTGAACAAATTTATCTTTGTAGTTAAACTAATATGCCTGAGTAATGGAAGAAGAAAACAGTAGACAGGTTCCAAAGACTATTTTTACCTTTTCTCAATTTCTCGAATAAACTTTAAGTAAAGGTTTGAGGTGGTAAGTATTAATTTCTTAAAATAAGGAAAGATACAGAGAGAGAGAGGGAGAGAGAGAGAGAGAGAGAGAGAGAGAGAGAGAGAGAGAGAGAGAGAAGGCAGGAATCAATTTAACTCTTTACCTCATATACATTAAACTGTGATTGTCCTCTAGACAATTCCCTATAGCTTGTGGTGAATTCTCCAATGAAATCATGGCTAGGAAAAACAAAGAAATATTCACATTAGTAGAATCAAGCATTACCAATGACATCAATTTCAGTATTTCAAATTTCTATAAATTTAATAACAGCAAGCTCTTTGCAATATTCATATTCCCAACGGTTTGCACTTGGCCACTACTTGATCTTCTCTAACATCACACTGTTATTAACAGAAGTTAAAGTTTCTATACAGCAATGTAGTGCTAATGTTTAAAGTAGCAAATTTTAGAGGCTTGCTGGCCAAGAAACAATTAAAGCAGCGACCCATAAAATGCTTACTTGGGGATAGCCAACTAATTGAACAGGGAAGCAAATGCTATATTGTCTGTACATTTTGTGAAGTGCAGATAATACTTACCTTCCATCTCTATCCCAATCATACACTTCTACCTTAATTGTTCTGTAAAAAAATAAAGAAAATATTCTATAAATTATTTGAACTGAGCTTTCACTGCCAATCATTTTGCTTAAATTTAAAGAGCAACATAATTCATAGAATTTAAAGAAGTCTCAAGCTATTCTTTCAAGAGGCAAATATTAAATGATGTACAACTGAATCTAAGATCATTATAAAAAACCTTTGAAGTCCAACTAGTGACTCAAAACTCTAGCCAATTTTTTCTTTATTTGACTGAGAAAAATATACCTTATTTAACATGTGTGATATTCCAAAAGTGGGTATCCAAATATAAAATTCCACAGCAAAGATATAGTAAAACCTCAATTTTGTAGACTCATCTTCAGCAGATTTCAGATTACAACAGACAGAATTTCAGATGAGATTTAATTTCCAAATAATAAAATCCATTGTTCTCAAAACAATCTAGGCAACTGCCGTAATATATGTCATTTACATCTATTTATACTATTTATATAATTATGTAATTCACATAATTTACATAAAATTATATACATAACACAAATGTTAAAAAATAATCGAAGTAAACTGATGCAAATGACATAAATTACATCAGTTTACTGGACTGATAGTTTAACGAACACTTGGCTTTAACATAACTATTTCCCCCCCAAACTGGTCTATGTAACTTAGATTTTATTGCAATGAAGAAATGAACTACTGTAAATATTTCATATTTTATTTTTAAAAAACTAAAATACTAAACTTTATAATTAAACAAATAAATTAATACATGGATAAGGAACAACCACATTTTCAGTCATTGGCACAAAGCATTCAATACCTCTTCTTATTTGTAACTTAGCAGTCATTCTACTATTTTTATGATTTAGCAAGAAATAAGGATGCATAGAATGTAAAAGGATCTACAGGTATATAATGTAAAAAAATGGCAGATGATCAAAACTACATAAATGTAACGAAACAATTTTTTTTTTATCAAATTGCATAAGTGAAAATAATGAAGATTTTTCCCTACCTGAAAAATACATTTCTCTGAGGGTAGGTCCAGTTATCCCAACTTCTCATTCTATAGATGACTGACAGGCAGATGTAGCAAAGAGACAGATACTGCTGCTAGATTATATAAAACTATCCGTATAATATTTTCGAATATACTAAAATAACACTCAATTGGAAATATGTTGGATCTACTCTCAGAGAAATATTTTGGGGGCATGAACAAATTCTTCATGATAGCAATCATTCACAAGAATGGATATCATACAACATTAACTATCTTGCTTAATTGGAAGCCACAGTTTATAAATTACATTGATCTTGTAATACTAATCAAGATCTCAGCTTTGCAGATCTCTTCATAAGCGGTAACAGCCTATACTACTATTACTTTGGCAAGATGAAAGAATGTTTTCCTGAAGGAATGTTTCATTGAATTTGTATCATGAATAAAGAAATCAATGTTTTTAAAAACTGCTTTTACCTCTTTCTCATTTCCAAGTCAGATGAAGCCTATCAGTTTGTCCAGATTGGGTTCTTAAACATCAATAGATCATTTGGAATCACTTATTGTCGCCTTCCTCAGAATTTACTGAAGAAGGCTGCTTCTGAGACATTATGTCTAGCTGCTTTGAGTCACTAATGTTAAATGTTGTCTATATATATGGTTAACCATATTTATTCGTAAATTTAACATTCAAAGCAGCATAAATTAATGGTGCAGAAAGCTGTATATTTCAAACCACAGAATACATTAGCATTTTGGGTAAGAATACTCTTTCTAGTCCATGTCAATTTGAACTGTAGCCATAATTTTAATTGAACTGCCTGCTTTCAAAAAGAATATTTTAGTGCTTATTTCATGGCAAGTTAAACTGTATTTCTCAGTTTTCTTTAAAGTAATATATTTTAAGCAATATATTAAGTCTGTTAAGATCTCCAAAATCAATGGCTTTATATCACAGACATAACTTTTTTCAGTTTTTTTTCACCTGAAAATTGGTTGGGACTCGCAACTAATTTCCATGCAAAAACTAGACTATTTAAATAATATCATTTATAATAATTTGTACTTGTTTAGATAAATATTGATATAAGTATTACCTCATAAAATGCATACAAACAACTCATAGTTTCAAATTAGTGCTTTTTGTGTGTGCACTGGATTATTATTTTGCATGCCATCAATGGATGGCACTCATAAAAAGCAAAGAAAACTGGCTAGTGAAAATGCCGTGTCTTTTTAAGAAAACAGAAGTCTGGCATATTAACTGAAGATGCCAAGTGTCCAGAGGCAAATATGTGAGACTGAACAAGTCTCCTAAGTATTTGTTGTTGTTTTAAAAAAATATTAAGGTTACTCTATATAATTCAGCATTTCTGCATTGAAAATATATTATAATTAATTTATCTCTCTTTATTCTGACAATGAAATGAAGAAAAGGAAAGCCAGCAGATTTTTCTATGCAAACATGTAACTCATTTTGTCAACTGCAAATGCTATTTTTTCGCCACTTGGTTTAGTTCAGAATACCTTGACAGACTGCTCTGAAACTTTCCTCCTCCATTCTGTGGCTTATAATGTAGCCTGAAGTTTCACACTGAAGGTGGCAAAGGGGGAAGAGAAGATAGATCAGTTGAAGCAGCGATTGTATCAGTAAAGTTGGCAATCACCTAAATTGAGTTTATTTATCAGACGCAATAAATGTAGTACTCAACATTCATATCTCTTGATATGATAGAGGTTATGAAATGAATGGGAGTACCATATATTCTTTTGAAGCTTTTTTGTCTTATTTTTATCCAATCTATTTTAAGTAAGAAGACATTTCCATAAAATTTAATAAAGAGTTTGGCTTGAGGAAAGCATCATCATCAAGTAATTAATATCACGGTGTACTAGCAGCAGTAACTTCTTGTTTCCTGGCATTTTGCTTTTTATCTGCTTGTCAATCATCTGTAGAAAGAATAGCACTTATTGTTGTTCTAAAAATGTTCCCTATTTCATTCAGGCTGTAGTCTTATGAACAGTAGCATAAGAACATTTTATGGGATTATTGGGGTTTACATCTAAATAAACATCTATATCACACTGGGTCATCATTCACATTTAATAATAAAATATTAATATTTATTATGAATTCTAAATTATAAAAGGATTTTAAAAGGTTTTTAAAAGGATTCAACTAACATGAATGATCTTATAAGCATTTTGACACATTTAAACAAAAATGGCTTCACTTACCGGTCATAATCTCCATTACAAAGTGCTCTGATTGATAACTTGAATGCCTGCCATACTGGGTTTAAAGTGTTCTTTACAACTTCTGTCTTGTGGCAGATTGTGAAACTAAAACAAAGAAGTATTTTTTTACTTTGTATTTATTCAGTGTCTGCCATCAGAGAACAAATTCTGAAAGATCTGATGTCTCATAGTTTGAATGAACATTTATAAATTAAAAAAATATGATCAGCGCACAAGATAAATATAACAGAAGTCAAAGCAAGCAGAACAGAAGATTGTGATAACTTTATGTTTTTTATAGCTTTGGACATAGTATCTAATAACAACTGTTCCCTCTACTTAACATCACAACTTATCACTGGGGAATTACATGTTCTTTCATAATCAACAAGTTTAAATTATAGAGAACATAGAATTATAAGGTTGTAAATGACCTCAGCGATCTTCTAATCCAACCTCCTGCTCATCGCAAGAAATCCTATACCATTCTGGGCAAATGGTTGTCCAGTCTATTTTTGAAAATCCCCAATCATAGAGCACCCACTCCAGGAAGCAAGCTGTTCCATTGATTAATTGTTCTGTCAAAAAAAATCTCACTTCTAGATTGGATCTTTCTTGAACAAGATTGTCCCCATTACTTCTTGCTCTGCTCTTGCTTTGGCAAATAAACCAATGCCCTCTTCTTTATGAAAGCCCAAGTACTAGAAGACAGTTATCATGCCCCCTAATCCTTCTCTTTAATAGGCCAGACATACTAGCTAACTCAACCGTTATCAGATGATTTAGTCTTTAGACAATTTATTATTTTTGTTGCTCTTCTCTGCACATTTTCGAGAGTCTTACCCTTTTTTGTATTGTGATCGTCAGAACTGAGCACAATATTCCAAGTGTGGCTTTAATAGTGCAGTATAAAGTGGTATCATAACTTCTCATTATCTTGATGCTATACCTCTGTTGATGTAACCCAGGACTGCACTGACTTTTTTGTCAGCTGCAGCCCACTGCTTGCTCATATTGGGACACCAAGAACTCTCTTATAGATACCAATGTTTTTTACAGGGATATTTTGGAAGGAATACTGATCCATAAAGAAATTTATTTTTTAATTTATTTTATTTTATTAAACTTATATCCCGCTCCCATCTCCACAAGGGACTTGGGGCGGCGCACAGGGAATACTAAAACACAATACAAAATAATTAAAAATAAATTAAATAAATTATCCCTGCGCTAATTATAGATAATTATAATTATCCCCTTAATTATAGACTCTAAAATATCCAGATTAAAATTTAAGAAGCTCTGGACGTTGGGCAGAGTGAGATCAGGCCAGGCCGGCTTGAAGAAAAGCTGATGAAAAGCTGATAATGCTATCAAAGTAAGGAAAAACTTTTCATAGACTACTAAGATAATTCAGCAATCACTATTGAAGCACCTAAGACTGAATATTTAGCAGAACAAATGAAAACATCTACCTGCCATCTTCATTGCTACGAAAAAATACCAGAAAGGGATCAGATTTCCCAAAAAAATCTTTCTTGTCTAATTTGTTTGCACAAAATTGCATCAAAACAGCTTCCTAAAAAATAAAATAGAAATATTAATTCATAAATCACATGAGGACTATTTACATAAAAATATGCACAATTTATTTTTTTAATATTCTAATAGCTTAGAGTAAAGTTAGAATAAAGAATGAAGTTAATAAAGAAAAAAGTTCTTTAAATCATTTATTAGTTCCCTGGGTTTTCTAATACTAAGATGGATATGGTATCATACGTTTTAAGCCCAGGATTACTATTTTCACTACCAAACTACTAATTAGGATAAATGATTCCTTTCCTTCCTATCAGTTTTATATATATCTACCATTATACTCATTTTACCATACCAGAGAGTATCATTTCATTTTTTCAGTTTTTAACTTGCCCTCCTGTGGTATCATCTACAAATGGAAATAGATGTTAAGAGATTATACTACTAATACTATACTACTATACTACTAGTGTCGCGCCTATGCGGCCTCGCTTGCGGCATCGCGTTACCTTGGCTCCTTGGTTCACCGAGGAGTTGAGGGAGATGAAACGCCTCAAGCGACGCCTGGAGAGTAGGTGGAGAGCGTCCCGCTCTGAGTCCGATCGAACACGGGTAAGAGCTCACATTAAGACTTACCTAGTGGCGATCAGAGTGGCCAAACGTCATCATTGTGCCACAATGATCGCCTCCGCAGAAAACCG